>VUQI01003466.1:9632-22903 GCA_015106735.1 Paratilapia polleni | reverse complement strand
TTACTGAAGACAAAACTGAAGGCAGAGAGACCCACAAACAAGCAGCAACTGAAGGTGGCTGCAGTAAAGGCCTAGCAGAGCATCTCAAGGGAGGAAACACAGCATTTGGTGATGTTCATGGGTTCAAAACCTACTGACTTGACTGCAAAAGTATTAAAAACAATCCTTATATTTAAAATTATGTTAGTCTGCCCAGTTACTTTTGAGCCTCTGAAAATGGGGGACTATGTATAAAAATGGCTGTATTTCCCAAACAGTTAATGCAATACTTTTGTTAAACCCCTTGAACTAAAGTTGAAAACATTCACTTCAATTTCAGCTTAGCTTACTATATCTTGTGGTGACTTCATGTTTACCATAAGACACAAGAGTGGATCTCATGTAACTCTTGTCAAGGAAGCAAATAAGTTTCTTTCTCAAAATGTCAAAGTAGTGAAGTTGTTCCCTGTAATTTTTAATTGTACTTATGTATCTGAACCAAAGATACCACTCTATTATCTCCAAAAGTCAGTAGGGTGGTAACTCCTCCATAAAAGACACACTTACCTCGACCTCTGCAGGGCTTCCTCATCTGGGTCTTGCACTGCATGGACAGAGATGAACAAGAGGATTTAGTAAGATCACATCCATGAGATGATAAGTGAACATAAAGTGAGGATTAGCAGAGAGGAGAATCAGGCACATTCAGGAAAACAGCAAAAGATGAAAGGAACAGATAAGGTAGAGTCAGTGTACTGACGGTATTCAGTGCCAGTGATGTGGGCCAGGATCCTGAAGCTCTTAGACTGCAGGTTGGCAGCACGGCGAGCCCATTCAGACATGTCCTGGATTGTCTCTCCTGGCCTGATCACTGCCTGGTACACTGGAGATGCACAGTCTACCACAGGCTCCTTGACGGGCAGAACCCCACTGCAGGCCAAAGACTACAGTTAGACTTCAGTAGATGCACAATTCCCTTTATGCTGAGGCCCAAAATTTAAAAACTGATGCTGGATCATGTATTAAATACCCACGATACACTACCACCTATAGGGATTACTTTACTGCTATCTTTGTGCATGTTTTTGATGTTGTACAATTATTCTGTCTTCAAAATATAAAGAGTTAAAACACAAATGTTGGAACAAAAGGTAAAACTGCCTAAATCCTCTAACTTATACAAGTGTATTTGTATGTGTCTTTGCTTTTTTGCATTTCAGGAGTTCTTTAAAGGGTCTATAGTCTCATTACGTATAGACTTGAAACTGGAAACACCTGTGCAGTACATGCTGAAATACCCCAGATTTCAGCATGTACTGCACTGCACCACAAAGCAACTGAAATCCCACTCAAATGCTGTTTAGTTTAACGGGTTTTCCAAAGTTGATTTTTATTTCATCATGGGCAGTTATTACATCACAGTCAACTGTTACATTTTTTATAGTACAGTATGTGTTAATCCATCATATTCAATGCTTTTCTGTTGTCCTGTATTTTTACATTATGTGCCTGTAGTGAACATTACCGTAAATACTGGAGTGTGTTTACACAACAGTTAGAAAGTGAGTCAGTACGGGTTTGGGCAGTAGTCGTTTGACAACCTGTGATACTCAGAACATTCCCATGCCACGAAACTGCATCAGATGAAAATCCTGCAGATTAAATCTCTTCAGGTTCCCAAAGCTGTGGTGATACTGGCAGTTTTTTCAGAGGAGGACTCTAAACACCACTTGCACTCTCACACTATGGCCAAAGTACCCACAAGTACTTCTTCACACATAACCATGATAGCCTCATGGTTAGTGTCCATCAAACACTTTGGTTTGACACTTCAGAAAAACATGTAAAAACATAAATATAATACAGTAAAAATAAAGGGACGCTGGGGGATTTTCAGACATTTCCCAGTGCAATATTAGTTTATGAGACATATGGAGCAATGCACAAGCTATTATGAAGTCAGGAGACGAAAGGAGACGCATGGATGAGGAGAGGCGAGACGGAAAAGCAGCGCTGCTGTACTTACGCCAAGGGGGAGCCTGCCTCCTCACTGATGTCACAACCGGGAAGGAAGGATGGGGAGGGATGGGTGGAGGACAGCACAGGTGTAGTTGGTTGGTTGGATGGAATGAGCAGAGGAAAGTGGGTGAGGAGTACTTGGCACAGACACAGACAACAAGGAAAAGCCCGAGCATACACTACTACAGACACCCTATTTGTAGCAGCGTAGGCTTAACATATGCTCAGAAGCTCCACTTTTTTTGGGGCTTTTCAAGCAAAGTATCTTAAAAGGTCAGTTCACCCAAATTATGAAAAAACATATTTTCTCACTTTCTACAAATTGTAACTAGTCACGCAGCATCTGTGTTCACACTAACAAGTACGGCTACATGCAGTGTATTACAAGTACCAGAACGCTGTGGTTATAACGGTCAAAAATGTGAAAGCTAATGCAAGAAGGCTGCCATCGTCATATCCAGTAGTGCACGCCTGGCCATTTTTGATTTGGGACATGTAAAAATTTTGAGCACTATGCAAATAAGTGATACACATAGTGAAGGGAAGCGTACAGTATCTGAAATGAGACACAGTGTTCTCTTTCCCAGGGCATCGGGCATTCTGTCAAACCCACTGGGATCTCACGGAAACACACAAGGTGTCTTTTGTTGTTGATTCTGTGACCCACTGGGTTACGGGTCTGACTTCCAGCTCACATATGGATGCTTGTAAAGGCGTCACAATTAGAGTATACTCACACTAGTCATGCTTGAGCACGACTGTCGCCTCCTCCAACTCCACCTCTGGCCCGTGCTCACGCTGTGCTTAACAATCCAGGCTCGAGTATGCATCAGTTTGCCTCAGCATCTCTACTGCCCCCTTGTGCTCGATCGCCCTCTCTTTCATCCATACACTGCTTCTGTGGAGTTTCATGATTTTACGTATTTTGTGGCTTAATTGGGAAAGCGGTGACACGCTGTCCTCTCACTGAGTCTAACCGAACCACGCCCGGGCCCACCTTTTCACAGCATGCAGCGACCGCACTATTCAACTGGACTTTGGGGGTGAAATGCACCGAGGCATGGTATGGAAAGTCCCTTAAACACACTAGGTGTCAACACGGAGGGTTGGTATTGTGAAGGGGCATATTTTAACCCAAATCATGATCTGCTCCTAAACCTCCTGCCTCCTGGCTGGCAAACTTGTGAATTACCAGCACCCATCCAACCTCTAAATTAAGACTGTCTGCAATGCCAGCAGTATCTGACACAACAGCAGCATTTAATGCTGGGAGCATGCCCGGGCTGCTTTAGATTTTAGAGAAGTCATCACAGAAATGTGGTAGTTACAGGCTAATATAGCAATACTAAATGTTCATGGTTTGTTGATTACATGAACATTTTTACTTTTTTACTGCTTGGTTTGACAAATATTGTGTTACCTATGAGCCCATGCAGCTAATGCTACTATGGAGGAAGGCATGTGCACTTTAGCCACTTTAATTTGAAACTAAACATAAGACTATCGTTTTAGTTTTAAATACGTTTAACTGTAGTTTAAACTGAACTGATTCCTTCAGTCATGCGGCATATACTGTATGTGACTTCAGCTCACTGCTGGCAGTAAATGCTACAGAGGGAGAAATGTCAGAAGCTGAGAGCTCCAAATGGTAAAATAATGAGCCTAAAACCTCAGCATGGCTGAACACCACTAGGATTAAGTGAATAAGTATGTTTTTGTCATTTGGGTAACTGACCCTTTAATTTCTAAACACGTGGCCTTGTTCAATCAGTATGATGTGATCAAAAGTGAGTGGAGAGGGGGCATGAAACACTTGAGGGGGGGGTAGTTTGGTTGCGTGTCCTCACCTGTCGTGTCCCTTGGCCTGTGACTGCCCTGCGATGGCGTCCATGATGGCGTCCTGTGAGTACATGCTGATTGGCGTGTTGTACTGAGCGTGAACGATAGTGGCCTTTCCTCCTGGACCCCTCACCTCAATGGGCTTGTGGGTGGACAGGGCTGAGTCTTTCAAAGCAATGGGGTTGAAGCTGGGGGTGTACTCCACACTGTCAGAGTAGGCGAGAGGGGTGAAAGGTCAGTGGGTAAAAGAGGGAGGTTTCAGGTGCAAGGGTGAAGGGTTTAAACTTAAGATGTTAACAAACAGGTATAGGAGAGAGGAATATGAGAGAAAAGAAATGGCAAGGTCAAGGTGTAGTCATGCAACTGGCAGAAAGGGGGGGCTGTTGCACCGCTGTGGTGGTTTTCGATGAACCTCACCAACAGTGCAGACCCTCACAGCAAATACACACCACTCTACACTGTAGCTGTGTCCCAGCTCAACATTACAAAGGGATTCAAAACAGGTTTTTTAGGATTTACATGAGAAAAAGTGTCAAAATAATGACGTGAAAGATGTCAGTATGTGGACAAAATTGGCAAATGAAATGCATTAATTTGTTCATTTTCTGCCTGACTGAATCACACTGGTAAGAGAGCCATCACACTCTCTACAGGTGCAAATTAGGGACAATTTGAGCTTGTAAACTGATTGTGACAGCTCCGATAGGTCTCAAGACAAGTTCCCTGTTTAATTGGTTGCTTTGATCAGGAAGTGGCTCACTGGGAGTGATGTCATGGGTCGATATGGTTGCTCTTTTGTATGCAGGTGCCCAGGCAAAGTGTCTCTCTCTCTTCTCCAGGTTACATGATTTGGTTGAACAGTGGTTGTTTTATTTATTTATTTATTTTGCTTACACAGCAGCTGTTCAAACATCCGCACGTTACACATTACGACACATTTAATTTTTTTTTTTAAATCAATACATTTTTATATAAGAGTTATGCCTGGTCTCCACATTTTGTCCTTACTTCGAGTCGGTTTGTGACAAAATGGGGGCTTGTCTGGGATTTGAACCCAGGGCCTCCGGTTTTTGCAGGTGGCCTTTGCAAATATTAATAATCACGATAAATTCAAATTTTCACAATAATTTTACAGGTACACAAATGTTGATTTTTACTGGCAAGCTTTGGGATTATCTGCAAACATTAGTTTAAAAGCTCAAAACTTTACTGACCCTATTTGAATCCCCATAGACATAGAGACATATTAATGGCTCTTTCACATATATGTAAAAATAATCAACAAATAATAACTTTTTTATGCCCTCGAGTGGCCACAAATAGCTTTGCATTCTACTGTGACTGCTTGGAAAGGAGGCACTGTCATTAGTCAAAGTTTGATTTACATCAGCTGCTGCATACCTCATATGCTAAAATCTTATACATGTATAATGCATGGCAAATGTTTAGATTATTCTACTAGATAAGTATTTCATATGGAATTGGGAAACTGCATGTCTACTGAAACTAAAAGGCTTTTTACATCATCACTTGGACCTTGCTAAACTCTAATAAAAAATGAAAAGCTTTATCTTGACAAACCAGTCCAAAGAAAAGCAAACATGCTAATGTTTAAGGCAACCAGCAGGCCAAACTGACAGATCATTACCAGTATGTTTAAAATGACACACCAAAAGTCACACACTCACATCCCAGAAGATATCAGTTATACTGATACACAGTATTGCAAAGCATGGATGTATAAGGCACACACATAATGCCATATCATTTTACATACAGTAAAAATGCTTAAAAGGATCAGCAGAAGTGGAAACACAGGTAGACGTCACAGTGCTGTATGAGTTCAGCATTTAAATAATTATTTATGGAACAAGTAAAGATGTGTTAGCACTAAAATATACAGTTTTATTAAAACTTAAAGTACTCACTTTGGTTTCTTTAAATTGTGTTAATGTGTAAGTAACTTTGTAATTGGTCTCTTTTTCTTGGCTACAATGTAATCTTCACAAGTAATGTTACATTTTTACTTATAAAATAAATGATATTACAGCTGTCAGATACACAAAATGAAGGATAAATCACAATAATTTCCTCTGAAATAGAGAAAAGTAGAGATTGTTGCCAAATGTACTGAAGTAATGTAGTAGTAAGTAGATGCACTTTCTAATTTTCCACTTCTGGGGACCGGATGATGTTAATAAGATGACTTTAAGTTTTAACTTGTGAGTTATATCATGTGAACTCCACACTCAGTGCAGCTTAACAGGTACAAGGAAGCTTTAGTTCAGCTATAATACACATGAATCCCAGATGGACACAACTTCTCTCCACACCAAAGTTACGAGTGGTAGATCTCGAAACACTAATACTACCGAGCTTCACATCATGCACATGAAATGCTGAGAAATGTGAAGGTACTGACTTTGCAGCTGTGTTTGCGATAACCTGAAACACACCAGAGGAACGGACGCACAAAGACACAAACAGACGAAAGGACGGGATATAATGAATCACTACAGGTATTTTTTGGGGGATAACAATAGCCTTATGTGTGTTGTAGGAAACTATCCAACATCAGTGCTCCAGTGTAATCCTGTGTACTGGTCAGAATAGCAGCAGTTTTTCATCACTGGGATATTTCCCCGCTACCCCTGCAACCTCAGGAGTGACTGACAGGAGCAGAAGTGTTTCAGTGACATGACGCAGGACAGGAGGGATACGGACACATTTAGCACAGCCAGAAATATACACAACTACACAAAACACAACACAAACCACCTCATCAACTTTTGTCAGAACAGCAGATATTACATACAGATGAATACAGGCTGACACAGAGCTGCTCCAACAAAAAAACCCCAAAAAACCCAAAAAAAGCTGAGACTTTGTAAAAATGGAAAGAAAAAGTACATTTACCTTGATAAATCTCCATTTCAGTGTTATTCTGGTGGTGCAATAACACACGTTACTTTGAACAAAGGCTGGTTTTCAGTGTTATTTAGTCTTTAATGTGGGTATGACAGAAAGGCTAAGAATGTGACAATAGTTAGATCTGTCCACCCACCCATCCATCCCTCCTCAAATTCACTGTCACACAGGAGACTGGAGCCTATCCCAGAACAATAAGGTCACCTGGGTTACGCTCCAAGTTAGATATTTTTATTAAACCTACTGTGGTGTCACAGTTTTAGTGTCAGAATTTGTGAGTATTTCTGTTGATCTTTGGGAGATTTCTTTTTTTTTTTGTGGGGGGGAGCTTTTAAATAAATTGAGAGAAAAGCAGAGTACCTCATAGTTTTAATGAGCTATTTAAGTACATGTAGTACAGCGTAGCATGATAAGTGCAACATAACCAGTATCAAGTGATGCTTTAAAACTGAATAATTTCCACTTCCAGTGAGACTACCTTCATCTTATGGAAGGAATGACTGCCCACTTTGTATTGTTAGTGTAAAGGTGTTCAATTCCAGTCAGACACAATGGTGCAACACATAACCATTTGTCTCTACAGTACGTGGACGTGTTCAGGGTACAGTAGGTAAAGTGAAACTTGTCACGTATGGGACATCTCCCTATAGATGGGGGTGTCCTTTCTCAGGTTTGGCCTTCAGGGGATTCAGGATGATGGTGTGTAACCAGAGCGGAACATTCCATAACTGCATACAACAGCTGCTCGTCCTGTCCGAGTGTGTGTCTGCATGTGCTCAGTGAGGTGGGGCTGCTGGCATGACACTGCCGTCATCGTCCTGTGCTCTGCCTGGAGCACGTTTTTCTGACACCTGACTTACTGTTGGCCATTACTGTAAGGCAGCACCAGAGGGGAAACACATTAGGGGGGAGACTGATACCTGGATGTGATATGTCAGAAGGCAAGAACATTACACCCTTAATTAACCTCTACAAGTATTCCATGACTGAGACTTCACTCAAACTCACGCCATCCTTCTGAGAAGAGTCCGCTTAACAGTCGCCATAATTTAACTCCCACCAAGCTGTGGAACACACAGATCAAACAGGAAAAATGTATTTGACTTTAAGGACGCAAACCTTGTTATGCTGAAATGAATCCTGCAAAAAGCAGCCTGGTATGTGTTTAGGAAGTCTATATAGGAATATGCCATATTATTTTGTTGTCAATAAACCCCTTATATAGTTCAACAATGTGTTGTCAACTAAGAAGAATGCTTTTTACCCCCATTACAATGGAAATAGTTTATGTAGTTAGTTTTTCTTTGAGTCAGTCCCACACGGTCTGTCTGCCAGAAACTCTGTAGGGCACAAAATCTGTGGAGTTGAAAATAGTCCTCTGCACATGCACTACATACTTCTGTTTGGGTAAACTGGAATGCCCAGTTTGTTGTGCTGTTTTTGTTGGATATTTCAAGAAAGAAAAAAAAAAGTAAGCAAGTAAGTGGGGCTCTACATTTATTTTCTCCCAGTTCCAAAATTTATAAACGGCTTTGTTATACCGAATAATTCAATTATGACGGCGCAATAAAGCAGAAGTCAGCTGATAAATGATGTGATCCACTGCTACTTTAGAAAGATTAAAAATAAAAAAATTAAAAATTAAAAAATGGACTTTCCTTTTTCAGTAATGAATATTTCATACATTTTATTTTCCTAATAATTGTTTTCTATTAAAGTGAAATAAATCTAAGTGGTTTAGTTGGATAAAACTAAACATTTAAAGATGCTGCAGTCAGGCACTGATGAGCACTTTTTATATGTGCCAAAAGGCAAAAAAAAAAACAAAGATAAAAAGAAAAGAAAAAACAACAACAAAAATGATAGCTTATCATCTAGATCTATTAAAAAAATTATGCAAGAACTTGAAAAAGTGTGTGTGTGTGTGTGTGTGTGTTTTGAAATCTGCTGAGAGAACCTTACTGCCTCAGACTCTGTACAGCAAGTTTGCTTTTGCTATAGTTACAAAGCTTTACCTCCACATCACAGACACACACAAAACAGCATTACAAGCAAGTCTCTGCTTCAACCAGAAATAAAAACTTTGTTCTGGGCTCTGCATTCCCATGTGTGATGTAAGGGGAAGATGCATTTGCTAGAAGATTAAAAAAGCTTCAAAAAGGGAAATTGGGGAGCTGAAACAGCAGAAACACTTCTTTAGTGATGATGTTGCTTATTGCGGCATCATCTCCCTGGCTTAATTTCTTTTTTTTCACTTAAAATAAGAGTGTGAACCTTTACCAAGGTTGTCAACTTAAAAAGTCTGTTTCTGAATGTGCTGCTGAGGAACACTGGGCATTTAGTAAAGAGGCTCCAATATGCCTTTGATAAATATCCTCAAATAATCCTGCAGCCCCATCTCCTCCTATTCTGTTACCTGGATACAGGCCAGGTATGTTTGTATGTACGCTCCCAAAATAGCGCCACGTGTGAGAGGTTATGAATACTGGGATAGCAATGGAAAGTTCTGAGTACCTTTTCTGTTCATCTCTGGTTAAATGAGGGAGGTGTGACTTCATCCCTTGAGTGACAGGTAGTGACACTAACTCGGTGGGTGAGCTTGTTTGGGCTCACCCCCAAATTAGTTCAGTCTTCTTCCCTCCATATTACTTAACTCGTGGTTAAAGTGTGCTAACCTACCCCAGAGATGAAACTCTTCGGGTCGCTGCTGATCCCTCGCCTATTTTGCCCTGCATATCAATCATTTCTCTGAGAGTTTCAGGGGAGTAAAGGCCTATTGGGGAATTGTACTGCCCCCGTTGGACTGGTGGAGGTCTTGCAGCTGGGAAGAGATTTCTTTTGCAGGGTTTTTTGTCCAGGAGGATTCCACAAGACTCTCGATCCTTCTTTTGAACTTCTCCTGCAAAATGTTCCTCTTGTAATGCCTTAAAAATGGGAGAATGTCAAGATAGATGGATATATAGAGATAGAGAATGAACCTTTTAAATTAGACCAAAGTAAGCAGCTCATTTTCCTGTTGTTTGCTTGGTGGTTTTTTTTTTTTAGTTTGCTGACCTCTGACCTCCCTGTAGTGCTTCCTGCAGTTGCACTGTGAATATTTTACACTAGAGGGCAGCAGGTCACTGCCTGATGGCTCCATTGTAAACTAGTTAATCATGTTCTTACAAACATGTATAAGACAAGCATACAAAACACATATAGGAAAGACATTTACCAACATATACAATTTAACAGACAACATATATGATAAACAGTATGCTTGTGTGTGTGTTTTGTGCGTCTATTTTTTTATGACAAAGTGGCTGTGTTCATACCTTCTGGTGAGGGATGATTGGCATGGGTGAGTCCATCCTTGGAGTTGCTGTGGGAACCGGAGCCGGACGTCTTGATCTATCGATTATACAGCAAAAAAAATTAATTCTGCTCAAGTACAAAAGTCTCTCTTCACTCAAAAATTTAATTTTCAGTATTGTCCCTTTTTTGACGTTTCAGCTGCAGAATCAGGCAGCTTTTCATATACAAAACTAGAAGTGGGAAATTTGTTCTGCGCTCACCTTCAATCTAAATTGAAAATGTGCAGGCGCCTTGAGGCAACTCTTGAAAAATTTGGTTGAACTGAACTGAATGTGCACATACAAGCAGGATTTTGTGGCATCACAGCAAGTTATGGAGCCAATCCTGGACCCATTAGTTTACACAAGTGTGAACTGGAAGCTCTTTAGTGCACATATATTGAGATTGGACTTTTAATTGAAGTATCACTTTTATTACTTTGTCTTCCTCCTTAAACGCCCACAATGGTAAGAACAAATCTAACTCAAGTACCTTAAAAGTTTCTTCTGCATCATCTACTTAAGTTTGTGGGGGTGGATGTTAAGGTATAAGTGTGCTGATTGTTTACTTCTGCATTGTGAGGGTGAGTTTGGTGGTGGCAGACTTGATCTTGTTCTGGGCCTCCAGGTGCGTCATCCCCTCGGTGCTGAAGCCGTCAATAGCTGAGATGATGTCACCCTGGGCCAGGCTGCCGCCTGCTGCCTTGCTGCCTGGAGTTATCTAAGGAGAGGGTCAACAGACCAGGTCACACTAGGACCACCGATATAAATTCCTCAAAAAACTGAGAAACATATATAGTTACACGTAGTGCAAATTGACTTGTATGTAAAGAAGCATATCATGAAAATTAAAAACATAAGATTCAAACAGTTTCTTCATTTGCCTGCTCGGGTTTGCCTTAAACAGCCCAGCTGACTTGCTATTTCCATTGTAGTTCCTCACTTCACTCAGTTATTTATGCAGTGTGTGTAGCAGCACAGTAAATAAGCCTTAAAGGTAGAGAAGAGAAAAGCTGATGAAGCAAATTAAACTATTCCTTCAGCTCTGCAGATGAGTTATGTTAACTGGCAGAGCGTAACCACGTTTTATCTAAGAGTCTAATGAGTCTCCACAGTCACAAAAAAAAAAAAAAAAAATAAGGGCTGCCTGATACTGAACTAAAAGCAGCTGGATTTCAGAGACACTGACACTGAATATAATGTTTCATGAATGCACAGAGCAAGAGCACATGATGGGGATCCAGTATTAGAGGGTGATGACAGCGAGATTTTCTGGTAACTGAATGAAAAGAGGTTGAATAAAAAACCCCAAGATTTTATTCTTGAGATTCTGTGAAGCATTACCTTACAGTTCTTTGTCATTTTCAGTTACCCTTCATCTATTGACCTTCAACTCAGTATTCTTCCTTTTAGTTCTGCAACAAAGCTTCATTTTAGCTGTGAAACTACACAGAGAGGAGGTTTAAGTGAATTCAGCAGCCTGGGATATACAGTATTGGGTCTAGGCTTACAGGCAACTCGTTAAAGAGTTAAAAATAAGCAATGCTCTTGATGCCTGCGGCTTCACTATGATTGACCCCTCGGAGCCCCCTCTCCATCCCCCAAACACACACACACACACACACTTACACACCCACCTGCTACTGACATTCACGTAAAACTTCCCTGATTGTTCTTTTTTTTCTGTTTACATTAATTATTGCCAATACAAACTAGCAAATTATCATTATCACCATTATCATCATGTCTTTTTCCCTCCAACCTTTCTACTTTTTTATGTCTGCTTTTTTCCACTCCTCTTTCTTTCTTTAGTGCTTCAATTGCAATCTTTATGTGTTTATGTGTGTAGAAGGCAGAAAAGCAAGGTGATGGAGAGGAAATATTTCTGCTGCCTCAGTTCAGTGAAGCACACAACCCTACCCAAACAATTTGTCATACAAGTTTTGCTTTGACACAACACATTAATCCTTCAAAATAAGACTCCTCAAAACGAATGATGAATTATTTATGTGAAAAATGTTTCTTGCATGTTTTATACAGAATGCCAAAGTGCATTAAATCAATTAGTTAGACAGATATTCGGCATGATGTCGCTTTTGTTACGTGATTCGTAACTCGAGATCAGAGATGTTTTCATTCCTTTAGAAATATCGCAGCCTCAAGAGAGCATACAAATGGACTGAAGTGCTGTGAGTGTTACAGCGAGAAAGTCAGGTTTTTTAAAAACAATTTCAGCTATGGTAAGCATAATAATAATAATAATAATAATCAGTGTACATAAATAATGACAATAGATACAAAATAAATAACACATTTAATGGCCAGTGTTTTGGCTTGGCTAACAAGATGCAAGGAATCCACTGTATTCATTCCTCTTTCCTTTCTTAGTTTTTCCGAAATCCAAACCTCTGCAGTGTTACGTCAAACTGTAATGTCACCCTGAGCTGACATGTCAAGCCGCAGTGTTTTATGTTAACCTGTCAGGACCCATCACAACCACAGGATGAACAAATCCAATGATACAATGTTACTCTGGACACAGATCAAAGCTCCCCCTGGCTGCCTAAGACCAGGATCAGAAGACAATGAAGTAACAGATGTCTGGATCAATATAACAAAGCCTGATTGCCAGCTGAGCATCAATCAGGACTGAGGAATGTGGAGGTGGAGGTGGGAGGGAGAGGAGTTATTACTCAGGCAAGTATCTACCTCATTCCTGCTTTCTCTCTCACTTCCTGAATCAACCCTCTCTCCATCTGTTTCTCCACAGGAGCAGCTCCAAGTGCGAAAACTGAAACTGACTATGAGAAAGCTTACTAAAGGTAACACAAGCTGCCATTAGCTTCCTCGCAATGCTCGCTTCTTTCCTGTCCCATTCCCAACCCTCTCCATCCATCCACCTCTCCCTCAGTGCTATTTAAAGGGAATGCTGTAAATACACCACCAGTGCTGCCTGCCAGAGAATGAAAGAGGAAGAAAGGAGGACCCTGTTTCTCTGCTGAACACTAATTGGTTATATTCGTTCCCCCCCACCTTTTATCTTAGATTTTAGGCTTTTTTTTTTTTTTTTTTTTTTTTTTTTTTTTTATTTTTTTTTTTTTTTTTTTTTTTTTTTTTTAAAAATAAAGATTTTTTTTTAATTATTTTTTTTTTAAAAAAAAAAAATCTGTTTTC
>VUQI01003464.1:17997-28860 GCA_015106735.1 Paratilapia polleni | reverse complement strand
AAAAGAATCAAGGTGTTGCAATGGCCCAGTCAAAATCCAGACCTCAACCTGACTGAAATGCTGTGGTGGGACCTTAAGAGAGCTGTGCATAAACGAATGCCTGCAAACCTCAACGAACAGAAGCAACGCTGTAGAAGAGTGGGCCAAAATTGCCCCACAAAGATGTGAGAGAGTGATTAAGTCATAGAAAAAGATTACTTCAAGTTATTGCTGCTAAAGGTGGTTCTATAAGCTACTGGATCATAGGGTGCACTTAGTTTTTCTCAGGACTGCAAAGAGTCCTGTGAAAACTTTCTTTTTCACATGACTTTATAAGGCTTTGGCTATAATGACAGTAGTTGTCAGTAGGATGAATTTACAGTTGGTGCTGAACTTTTTCTTGGAAAGTAATAAAATATCACCAGGGTTGCTTTTAAACATTTTACCTGCTTAAAAATGGAAAAACAACTCACCTGAATGTAGAAGTTTAAGAAAAAGATAATGAGCGTGACCATGTAGCTTATTTGGAAGTACAGCCATCCAATGGGGAAGCCACATGGCCATATGACTGCTAACATTGTCTGGGACATGGTTAAAAAGAACTGGATCTGTGGAGGAAACATGGCACACATGGACACACACACACACACACACACAACAGAGTGAGAAGGTGACACAGAGAGCCAGTGAAAGAGGTCAGACTCATCCAGAGATTAACATACCTTACAGGAAGAATGTTTGCAATATAGTAAATAAAGTGGATGCTACAGAAAATACTTAAATAACAACATCAGGTCCACAATTTAGAGTGAAAATAAGGACAAATACATTTTATTTTAACATCAAAAATGCCAGGAGCTGAGAAACTGTGGTGTAAATTAAAGAAGTCCATGTCCTACTACTAAATATTGCATGTTTTTCTCTTTCATACTACTTTATATTTCTGCAACACTGCAATCAAAGCAAATATTGCACTTTTTTTTACTCCTTTTTTACTTTACTTTATTTGCCAGTTAGTTCTAAGATTTTGACAGAGAAAACACACAATCTGCTTGTAAAATATAATATATAGTTCAGTGTACAAAGCCTATTTTATCAAGTTATTTTACCTTCTAACTAACTCTCTGTTTCCTTTAAATATGCTTAAAAATGAACACCTTTTAAAGGCAGTTAAAGCAAACATTTAAAATGAGAAAGTACTTGGAGAAAATATTCTTTTAACCTTAAGAAAATTTAGTGTTCATCATACATTGTAGAGGATATTGAAAAACTTTGACTCCACATCAGCCGACTAGAACATTTAAATGCTGCCTACATATTAATACATCAGTAGTAATCCTAATCCATTCATCCATCAATCCAGTTTCTTAACTGCTTATCTAAATGTTGTGGGGTGGGGGACTGTATCCTGTCTGAGGTGACACAGTAACAGGTAGAGACTGTCAGTCCAGCCCATCAATCCTATAACATGATTATTAGAATCTGTATGTATAGTGCATAGCCTTCAAATAATCTCTTTTTCTGCATAACTTTCACTTTTGATTGTTTAGGAATATCTTGCTGGCAGAACTTTTAATTTTTGATTAAGCTTTTAAATGCAGGACTTTTAGTTGTAACAGAGCATGTTTTACACTAAGATGGTGCTATTTCTACTTAAGTAAATAATCTGAATCTTTCTTCCATCACGGGAGGAAGGACGTGAACCCACCAGCTGCAACTGTGTGATGTACTTCTTCCACCAAAGGTACGGCCGGATGGCTGGAATGGCTGAGAGGCCGTAGTAAGAATACATCACGACGTGGACGAAGCTGTTTAGGGAGGCACCGAAGTAGGCTGGCAAGGCACAGAAGAGAGAGACACGCAGGATGTTACTCAGCGAGCAATAACTGCTGGTGAATGACATTCGACTGGCATTCTGTGGTGCAACAGTTATACAGGGAATAATAAACTTTACATTAGTCTGTTTTGTTTGGAGATTTTACTTTACGTAAAATCGATAGAAAACATTAACAGTAAAGTAATGCAGAAATAACATTGTGAACAAAAACATGTTTATAGATCTTTAAATTTACATGAACTGTGAAAGAAATGCTTATGATGGACAACTTCATAACAGAAGAGTAAGCATAAAAAGTTACACACTGCAGCAGTGTTTGGGTCAGTAAGTGTCACTTTGTATCCTTTGAGGGTGAAAACAGGCTGTTTTCAATACTAATGGGGTAAAGCACATGAATTATTTAGCTAAACTTTGAGGCCACACTGTTTATGTGGTTACTGGAGAGTGAAGTTGTGCAAAACACTCACAATGGCCACAGGGTATCCAGTTCATCACAAACCACCAGATATTCAGCATGCTAGCATGGTGGTAGATGTGAAGAAACGTGATCTGGTGATTATTCTTTCGTAGTATGAAGAAAAAGGTGTCCATGAACTCGATGAGCTTGGAGAAGTAGTACCACCAGAGGACATTTATCACCTAAGAGGAGACACAGCAAAACAAAAAAACAAACAAACAAAAAAAAAGAATGAAATCTCTGCAGGGAACAATATATTACGTAATAAAGAAACTGAACGTTGGGTGGCGAAATCAGAACAAAACGGGCACACCCAAACAGACACATCATTTATCACAGAAGGTGGCAAGCAGATAACTTTCCCAAAGGCACCTGAAGGTCTAGGAGGTATCATAAAACAGTTTAACTGCTGCACTGACGCATTGATAAAAGTTTTTATTTAATCGCTGCAGAACTGCAAAGCCAAGCACATTTCAATGGGAGCCTTGTTTTCAAGTAGGGATGCTGAGGAGAGCCATCGCGGTGACAAGAGTTGGATTAAACTGACTGTCTCTCTGCAGCTTATCTGGTCGGATTTATTGCTACCTGCTCACAGAAATATAAAGCGGCAGATCACAAAAGAGAAACACATTTTTCCTCAATAACTGCCTTACATTAATGAATTTTCTACTGAAATGATATCAAAGATGCAATCGGCAGTAAACAAAAAGAGTGCACAGTATAAGTGTGACTGACCTTTTTATCCACTTCCTGTGCACTGTGAGTGTTCTGGCAGTAGAAGTTGTAGCCACCGTGCCACACAACGGTAACAAGCTGTAGACAAAGGTATTAAAATTAAAAATAGATATCATTTTGTGAAAAATCTGAACACAAAGGCTACACACGAAGAATGTGCAGTGCACAAATAAAAGTGAATGATTTGGTGTTTTTAAATATGACTCTTGACCTTTTCTTCACCAGCAAACACCTGCACAAATATATGCACAGACAGCACAGATTTGGTCCCATATCTGTTGTGTCAGGTTGTGATGGGCTATCTTTAGCTGATAAAGCTTGCTTTAAACACTTATTAATACAGAAGATAACGTTTGTTATCACAGAAAATGTTGGAAGCTGTTTCGTTTAATCTAGGAATGTCTAATTGGAGTACTCCGGACCAACCCCACCTTCCACGAATTTTATCCAATATCATAGAAGTTGTTTAAAAGGAATACAGAGTATTCATCAGGGGACAACATGTACTGACTTTTAGTCCCTGTTCTGTCCCCTTTTCATATGTTTGCACTGGTTTCCTGTGTGTCAAAGGTTTTATTTGAATTTCCTGGTATTTGCAAAGCACTGAACACTTTCTGATCTGCTGCTACGTTCCTTAAAATCCAGGCTCTTAGACCACCTGGGATGTGTTCGCTTCCACAATAAACACCCAGCAGCAGCCTTTAATTTCTCTGAACAACATATGAGGAGCAAGCTCACAGAAAATCGTAACGTCTCCCACTGCCCTGCCACTTTTATTAAACTTAAAATGGACTATTCAACCTATTTGCTGTCTTCCTTTTTTTCCTATAAATCTTGTTAAAGTGCCCTTTGAATGCCTCTTTAAAGAATAAATATTCAAATGCACGTAGATGACCTAGCTTAATGCTGATTCACCAGATCAATATAGATTCATTGTCGTTGTCTGATGCTGTAAAAGGCCTCACTTACAAACCTTAGGGCCAAGAAGCTGCCAGCCTTAAACACTAGCAGCAGAATGAAGTTAGGTTTTTTTTTTTTTAACATAAAGTATTTTATCATGTCTGCACAGACATTAGCTTCTCTCCAAGTTGATATACATCTTTGATTTTTTTTTTTTTTCCCCAATCGAACTTACAGAGACACTGTAGTCAGTGTATACATAATTACAATGTGACTAACAGCTGTGCCCTGGAAAGCTGACAAAGAACAAAACTGCCCTGTACTTTGATTCACATCAGGTGGCCTTGATTGATCCTGGACTGCCAAAAGTTCACCCCGTGGCTGGGGCATTATCAGACTACAGTGTTTAATGAATCAAACAGGCAACAGTCCACTGGGGCCTTACGCAATGCAGAGGGAAAGACAAGAAGATTGGTCTGCCAGCTGGATGGGGAGAGGACTAGAGATACTTTAGACTTACACGTAGTCAGAAATGCTACGTCTGGTTCTGACGTCCTGGTGTTCACAGTACACACAACAACAGATGCTATCAGTGATAAGTGAACTCTTGGCAATATTGCTGCAACCCAGAGCACAATCTGAGCTCAGACTGAGGCACCTTGCCAAATAAGAATGCTTTTCCATGTTTGTTTACATCAGTGCATCTCTCAATTTCAGTCACTTAGTCAGCTGTTTATAAAAAAGCAGTTTTCCAGCAAACAATAGTGGGCTGTGCTGAAGGCTGACACAATGAGGCTGTCAGCATCCAGCTGCGTCCCTCTGCACCTCCCCCCACCTCCTGGGGGCATTGTCTCTCGGGGCAGCTTTCAGCCACAGACGCCAGTATCCACAGGCCCGTGTCTAATCAGTGTTGAAGAAGTAGTTCAACATTTCCTTGTTGAGTTGAAGACTGATACCACTCTATTAAAAATGAAACTCAGGCTAAAATGAGACCTAAGCAGGGAAAAAAGGAAACACTGAATACACTAAAATTTGTCATTTTCACACTTCATTTTTGTACTGAATACAAAGAAATAAACACGATAACTCGTGTTAGATGTGCTGGTTGTTGGATTTTGTTGCACAGAGCCATGCTGTTTCCAGTCTTTGTGTTAGGCTAAGCTAACAGTTTCTGGCCTTTAGCATTACATTTGAAGGAGCAGTTTGACATTTTGTGAAATATGCATGTGGTATTTGGTTGATTTGCTGACCACTATGCGGCAAGCTGGGATGTGCTGTTTGTTCTGACCCTTTTCTATCACAGCCAGCAATAAGGCTTTTAGCAGTTTGTGCTATAATAGTTCTTCTGTGGGATCGAACCACATGAGCCTGCATACCAGGACTATCCCAGAAGACATGCCGTTTTATTTACCAATCACATGTGGACATTGTCAAAGTTGCTCAAATCTTTACAGTTGCCCAATTTTCTACCTAGTATTGCACAACTTGATAGGTGCCACTGTAATAAGACAGTCAATGCTAGTCACCTGTCAGTGGGTTTAATGTGGTGGCTAATTAGTGTAGGATCATTTTAGTTTCCTCTTCTTTATAATTGGTCTGCAGTGTGACTCTGCAGCGTTTGCTTTGGCCCATTTTAACACATCTCTCAGTGCTGAGCAGTCTGTTTACCTCATAGACCATATAAAAGGACAAGAGCGTCAGCCCCAGATTGTAGAACACCAGGAGGCCTCTGCAGGAGTATGGCTGCCTGTGTTTCATGTACTTGGGCCCCATCCAAACGATCAGAAGGTACATGACTGTGAGTGCAAAGGTTGGTGGGTAGTTGTCGAGCAGCAGCATTCCCCGAACCCGCTGATCTGAAATATGGAGATAAAGAGAGGAGGTGACGAGGAAGGACAGTAAGGTGGCCTGACTGTTAAGAGCAAATGAATGAGAGAGTTGAAATATCAGCAGCAGGGGAATGTTGCTCAACACTTAGAAAGTTAGCGGGTGAAAAAGCATAAGAGGATCCACCATGCAGTGTGGAGCATATAACGAAAGACTTGGGTCAAAGGTTTTAGGTAATCTTTACCTCATGTCATGTAACATTTACTTCCAGTGTACTGTAATACTCTGTTGTGAATGATTTGCACCATTCAGTGAATCAGTGCACTTTATGTCATCTTACCTCTGGGACCCATCCATGTCTCAAAGTACGTGTTCAGTTTATGATTGAAGGTCTCCATTTGTCACCTAGAAACAGAATGGAGTGTTATTAAAAAAATACTAGTAATTAATGAAAACTAAAAGCTTAAAAAAAAAAAATGTATCAGAGTCTGTGAGCTACTTCGGCAAGACAACTCAAGCTACACTGCATCATCTACACATAACACTCCCCTAACAGCATGAGCAGCATCGTGACTCAGTGGTTAGCACTGCTTTCTCACAGCAAGTGGCTCCTGGGTTCAAACATGGGTGGGGCCCTTCTGTGTGGAGCTTACTTTTCACTGGGAGCTCTGAATTCTCACACCTTTGAAAAACATGTTAGGTTAATGCTGCCTATGTCACTCCAGGACACTCTTGCAAGATTTTCAATCTTAAGAGTTTCACTTCGCTGTTAAATAAAGGTAAAAAAGGAAAAAAAAAACATCATATATCAAACCTACCTTTCCAATCTGATGGTCTATTTAAGGTGCATAATCTAACAGATCAGTGCCGCTGCTGCCTGCTGTTACCACCCCAGCATCCACCTATGCTCTGAGGAGATAATTAATTACCACTCCCCAGTTTTATATGTAACATACAATCACTGGACACTTTATTAGGTACATCTTGCTTGTACCGGGTTAGACCCCCCTTTTGCTTCAGGACTGCCTTAATTCCTCATAGATTCAACAAAGTGCTGGAAACATTCCTCAGAGATTTTGGTCCATATTGACATGATAGCATCACACAGTTGCTGCAGAGTTTTTCAGCTGCACATGTGAATCTCCCGTTCCACCACATCCCAAAGGTGGAGGACATTTGAATACAGTCAACTCATTGTCATGTTCAAGAAACCAGTCTGAGATGATCTGAGCTTTGTGATGAAGTGTGCTAGCCTGCTGGAAGCAGCCATCAGAAGACGGGTACACTGTGGTCATAAAGGGATGGACAGCATGGTCAGCAACAATACTCAGGCAGGCTGTGGTGTTTAAATGTTGCTCAGTTTGTACTAAGGGGCCCAAAGTGTGCCAAGAAAATATCCCCCACACCATTACACCACCACCAGCAGCCTGAACCGCTGATACAATGCAGGATGGATTCATGCTTTCATGTTGTTTACGCCAAATTCTGACCCCACCATCTGAATATTGCAGTAGAAATTGAGACTCAGACCAGGCAATGTTTCTTCTGTTGTCCAATTGTAGTGAGCCTGTGCTAATCGTAGCCTCAGTTTTGTGCTCTTAGCTGACAGGAGTGGGACCCAGTGTCTGCATACCTTGGTTGTAACAAGTGGTTATTTGAATTATTGTTGCCTTCCTATCAGCTTGAAGCAGTCTAGCCATTCTGCTCTGACATCTGATATCAACAAGGCCTTTTTTGCCAGAGAACTGTCACTCACTGGATATTTTCTCTTTTTCAGACCATTCTTTATAAGCCCTAGAGATGGCTGTGTGGGAAAATCCCAGTAGATCAGCAGTTTCTGAAATACTCAGACCAGCCCGTCTGGCACCAACAAGCATGCCACGTTCAAAGTCACTTAAATCACCTTTCTTCCCCATTCTGATGCTCAGTTGGAACTTCAGCAGGTTGTCTTAAGCATGTCTACATGTCTGAATAGATTGAGTTGCTGCCACGTGATTGGCTGATTAGTCTTTGCATTAACAAGCACTTGACCAGGTGTACCTAATGAAGTGGCCAGCAAGTTTGTGGGACGTGATGAGCTTGGAGCCCAGAGGCCAAACTCTAACTATATTCTGCTGCTGTAATAAATCTGTCATCTCAAATGTGAGTTGAGCGATTGCCTTAACTGAACATCACACACACATTTACGATATTAGGTTATAACTTAAGTTAGTGACACCTAAACAACACCTAAATAAGTCTATTTAGCAATCATACCCAGCTGTCCTAATATCATTGTCATTTGGAGTGGTTAAACAACACTGATGAGAGTGAGTAAATTTTCAGGGAGTAAAGCAAAATCAGTATGATGAAAAGACGTTAAAAAAGTCTACAGAGCAGGATTTGGTGCAAACCGACAACAAGTTTATCACTCCCAGTAAAAATATTCATGAGTGCAGTAGTACTCTTAATCTTTCTGAAAGATGCCTTTATTAGTGATCAAAATGACAGTCTCCTGAAAATTACGATCAACTCTAAGTAGAGTTTATATACAAAAACATATCTCCAAGAAATCAATTTTGATAGATGCTGATCATCACCACATATGACAGCAGCTTAAAGCATCTCTTGTACTTAATAACTGCGTCTGTCTGCCTTTTTTATGTGACCATCCTCTCAATCTAATACATCCCATAAGCCTAGTAGTGATCCTTCGATCCTTCACATCCCTCTCATTTCCATCAACACATCAGATGTGGCCAATTCTCACTCTTGGATGCAGATCAAGAGCTGAGGCCAGGAGGTGGGTACGTTCAGAGGATAACCATGACTCTACGCAGTTAATACTGGTGTGTATTGATTCTCTGGCTCTCAGATTGCTGAAGATAATGAGGATGTCAAAATGTGTAGATTTATTAGCCCCAGTGTGCTCCAGGAATAATAATCACACAATCTAGTCTGGCCCAGGCAGCGCAGCTACAGTTATTCCCTAAACCTTTGTGGACAGTCTCTTGCCAAAGCTGTCATATTGTGGTGGTGTGGCTGTGCATCTGTTGATCACTTAGCCCTCTGTGACTGTTTCAAACCCATAGCTGGTTCCACTGCTATACTTCAGAAAGTCAGATCAGCTGAGTGATATAAAGCAGAAGGCCACTTGCAGGATAGTATGTGGGTGGATGTGGACCGCTGGATATTTTTCCATATAAGTCAAATAAGTTATAATCGCCAGGTTCTGTTCGCAAGTCTGCCTCCTACTATGGTTTCCTTAATCTGCAGGAAGCCCAGTGGCCGACATAAAAGCCTGGTGTCATGTTTTTACTATAAAGAACATTTTCAAAAACCACTTCACAACATCAAGTCAACTTCTAGCCATGACAAGATTATTCTCACTTCAGAGCTGTACGAATCCCAGCATTTCAGATTTTCTTACTCTTAACCTGATAACTCTCAGGAACACACGCTTCATTCATTATCACCCCAGAGGTATTTACACATTCCTGCAGGCCTTTATATTAGGAGCCTGCTGTATCACTTCAGCCTTTGCAAACAGAAATAGTACGCCTGTCTTTTTTACTTCCTCCGACGTGTTTCCCAGCTATAGATTCAGTCCAGTTCAGTTATATCACAGACTGCTGCACCAGTGGACTGTCGCTACACCTGCGTCTCCAGCTGGGAACACAAAGACAAAACGTGTTCTCCTTCAGGCTGTGAGATACTGTAGCTCTTCTGGTCTATATGAAAGCACAAAATAGAAACATTCCTGCACAAAATAAAAAGTAAAAGTCCATTTTTTTTTAAGCCTATGTTTAAAGTAAAACACAGGGTTTATCACAATAACCTTGACCCCTACAGACAGCAATGTGAGCAGATCTATCAAATTTAACCAAAACATCTCAATTCAATCTGGATGCGGCTCTTATTCAGTCATATAATACTGACTAACAGAACTGAGAGGGCACACCAGTGACTTTGTTTACACGCATTCAATATGTCTTTTAATCCATGCAAAGAATCACTCACTTAAATCCTTTAAATAGAGGGTGTATATAATTGAAAGTTAAACATTATTTTGAACTGCTGCTTAGGCAACAAATAGCATATAATCATTTATCTGTTAGCACTAAATATGGCTTATTCTGATCAACCGCAGTTCGGTAATATCCTCACTGATTATTTGAGATGCATTAGGCTGCACCAAAACATGATAATCTGCAAAGCCTTAATCGGACCATGTTGAGCCTCAACAGGGGAGCATGTTAGCAGCCAGTCCGTGAGTCTTTGCTGGGTAGAAGCTGCAGCCATGCAAAATATGTCTAAAAAAAAAGAAATCAAAGAAAGAGGCTAGAGCTTCTCAAAATACTAATGCGTCACCTGGACCTTTCAGCTTATAATAATTCATTCAAACAGTCAAAAAAGAGTCAGGGTTGGGCCATTGTAATGATTTACCTGCATTTGGCGGGTGTTTTAATTCACTGCATTAGCCAAAAAGAGAGAGAGTCCTCTCATTAATTTATCAGTTACATTTTTAGAGTTTCCTCAAACTTCACTATATAAAGATAAAGGATATAGAGGATAGATTCTTGAATGGATATTTCCCAGCTCTAGCAGTAAATGTAACTAACCCTGACATTGCCTAGCAATATTGTGTACATAGTCAATGCAAGTCCAGTTTATTCTGTATATGGTTTTGCATTATATGGCAATATACTCATAAGCTGCATGGAGAAC
Organism: Paratilapia polleni; assembly: GCA_015106735.1. Classification (NCBI taxonomy): domain Eukaryota; kingdom Metazoa; phylum Chordata; class Actinopteri; order Cichliformes; family Cichlidae; genus Paratilapia; species Paratilapia polleni. The sequence goes on along the minus strand of VUQI01003464.1, from coordinate 18,418 downwards.
TCTTAAGATAATAGTGGCTCTACATATGCATGAAAGATTAAGAATAAATAATACTAGTATACAGATTTATATATGAAATTGCTTTCCACATCTTTCCTTAAAAAGCACATTATCAATCCACATTCATACATGCCAGTCCTGAGAGCACATAAAATCCACATTCAAAACTTTTCTCCTGGAACAACACTGCTAAGTTTGTCACATTATCTACAACTATCAGCTGTAAACAGATACTAAGTGCATATAAATATCCTGCAGCACTCGACTGGCTACTTCTAAGGATTTTAACGCCATGATCGTAACAGATTCATGGGAGTATTGTACCGAGCCTTGACCCGCAGCTTTTTTTTTTTTTTTTTTTTTTTTTTTTCCCCCGTTTTTTTTTTTTTTATTTTTTTTTTTTTTTCTCCTTTTTTACTTT
>VUQI01003464.1:0-10549 GCA_015106735.1 Paratilapia polleni | reverse complement strand
AACTTAATTTTTTTTTAAAAAAAAAAAAAAAAAGTCTGAGTGAATCAACTTTTCTGAAGCTGCTCAGTGTTTTTAAATGACTAATGCTAACCAAGTACACAAAACCTCATGAAGTATGTTTCACAAGTTGCTACTTGAAAATGTATTATGATCCTCTTAAAGAATATTATACAACATCACTGTACCATAAAAACAGGCAGCCTGGCATTGTAGACTTTCAGCTTAACTGTTGAAAATGAAAGCCTGAAATCAGTTTTCTGAGCTCTGCTTTTCTGGCATCTTCAAACATGAAAAGGTTATGTTGACCTGGAGCCGTCAACACTACACTCCTTGTAGTCATTTCTCAAACTGAACACAATGCTTCCAGACACTTCGCATCTCATACTAAACCACTTGGAAACACTGCTGGCAAATTTTGCTTTCTCTGTGATGGCTTTGCTTTTATTCCCTATGGTTACCTTTAGCTTGTTTTTTTTGTTTTGTTTTGTTTTTTTTAAAATAAATGACGTGATTGCTTCCAGGCACAACTACCACGTCTGGAAAAACTTTCTATTATTGGGCTAAACCACAAATACAGAAAATCCAGACTTTGTTAGGAAATCTCCCTGGCAACTTAGTTTCACTATTGCACTCTCGTCGCCCCCGTGGATCTGAGAGATTAATGACTAGTGACTTTAAATGACGGAAAAGAGGAATACACAAAAAGCTCCTTTCAAATCCAACAATGTCCCGAAAGTCTTCACGTTCATTTGACTAAAATGTATTTTTGAACTCATATCTGACAGCTTTCTGTTACACCTGGCCTTTTTCCAGGTCCACCTGCTCACCTTCAGCCCACGCTCCTCCTGTGTCCTGTCGTCCACTGAGGCAGAAATAACTCCCCAGCGACAATCGATGTCTGACACATAGCCTCGGTAGAAGGGTGAGGCTGCACTCAGTGCCATCTGTAAAGAGTGAAAACTCTATTCAGTGTGTTTTATGAAAATGTAGGTGCAAATAAAAATCAAGAAATACAAGTTTTAAAAAAAAAAACAAAAACAAAAAAAAAGATGACAAAATTAACACCGTATTTGAATGGATGTCAAGAACCCAACCTTCCTCAATTGGTGAGTTGTTAATCAAAGAGGAGAAGTACACACCATCAACAATATACCGAAAAAACAAAAACAAAAAAACTAACCACTGCATAAATAACTGAAAAAACCCCAACATATTTTACTGTTACACAAGTACATATGATGGAAGAGATCAACAAGAATCTATACCTAAATACATCTGAAATAACCAGAACGATAACAGCTCAAACTCCTCTCTTTGGAGATGTAAGCCTCTCAATACCAGTGTTATTCAGAGAGGACGGAGGGTGAATGAAATTTGGAGTCTGTGTGGAGGCTTTACTTTTTACACTGATGCTTCTTTTTGAAATTTCGTTCTTGTGCACGATTTGTGCGGCTAATTGCCACAGACTCTGATGCAGTGTTTATTTACAGCATCTGTTTGTATCAGTCTGCTCTGTTTTTACCTTCTTAGACAGCATATCTGGTATAACACTGCAAAATGCTGCAGTTACTTTAAAATTAAGGACTTAAATAGTTTGGCAAAGAGTTATAAGAGTCCTGCTGAGAATGAGGTCAGTTAAACAATCATAATATATGACAGGAAGCAGGTGTTTTGTTTATCCACTCACCACAATGGGGCAGAATGTTGCTAGTTGGTCATAAAGGTACCTTGCCTCATCAATGCTGCAAGCCTGGAATGTCACCTGCAAAAGCATCATAAAAAGAGGATGAAGTACATTTATAAGTCACTTATTAGAAATGTGAAGCTGACAAAGACAACCACTGACAACAATGCCTCTGAGATGCCACACTGCTCAATGGGTTCATGCACTACCTGCAAACAGCAGTTGCCCATGCCAAAGCCCATGGCATCCATGTAGATATGGTCAGGCAGAGCGGCCCACGCTGCCTCGCCATCATCCTCGGGAAACTCTTCCACAAATGGAGAAGGAGTGCACTTGTCTTTGAAGACTGCAGCAGAAAAAGGAATATAGTCGTGTTTATTCCACACAGTCTGAGAGGCAAATGAATCACATAAAAAAAACATTTGGTTTCTAATAATACGTTTCTCATTTCAAGCAAACTTACTTGGCACATTTATTGCAACTTTCTCTCCCCTTCGGTGACGTATGTTTCTCGTTAAGGTGCTGAAAAGAAATCCATGAAAACGCCATTACAAGAAAATATGCAAAGTGTGAGCAGTCAAATGATCGAGGGGGTTTGTGTCATCAAAATCTTTTACAGCTGCAAATCCCAAATAGGCGTGTGGATGCATTCTGCTCATGATCAGTTTTGGTCAACTGAAGAATTTAGTTGACGTCTGCTTTTTTTGCTTAATTGTAAAACTGTCATGAAGTTATAACCATGAAGCCTACCTGAATCTCGGGTGTCTGTTGATAGCTTCATCAGGGAAAAACAGTGACTTGGACACTCCCCTTTCAACAGGAGTCGGCCGGTACTCTGGTTTGGTGAAACCTGGGCAACCTAACCTAAACAAAGGATCAAAATAATTGCAGCATTAAAGGGCTGCAACTAACATTTACTTTAATAACTGTATATAAACTTACAGATTCACATTTTTCATTAAGAGTGTTAAAAAAAATGTGATCAGTGTAAACCAAAGCACCTTGGAAATGCAGTGATGGTGCTAAGGGTTTCTTTTGGGTTCAGGACAGACGATGCCTCTCGTCGTCTCTTCCTCATGTTGCCCTCGACGGTGTTGAACTCCGACATTGTGCCGCCGTATGGCTGCCCTGGAGTTCCCTCAATCATGTAGCTGCCGTACTCGGGTCTCCACAGTGTAGGGTGACTGCAAAAATATATAAAATGTGTTATGAAACTGTGGTACTTGTAGGTCAGCCTGGAAAAAAAAGGCCCCTGGTCTCAGTATCACAATGACCTTTCTGATTAAATAAACTGACCGCTCTCCCTTTATTATATGTCAGGCATAATCCTGGCGGGGCAAATGAATGCGACGCATTTGTGCTTCAGAGCTTGCTCTTTGGTGTGTGCGACAGAGGGGCAGTAATGAAGAATGCATCGGCTCTACTATTCTCACTGTCACTGGTATTTCCCCTGGGTGAAGTTGGCTACACAGATTTAGACCAACGTCATGGGCTGCAAGCAAACATAACACTCATGAGCCTGTACAAACACATTTACAGCGCTTGCAGAGAATTCCTCTTTACAGAAATGTTGCTACAGGTTAAGCATGCATTCCCAGAAGGAGCTCATCGGGGGAAATGTCTTTGCAGCATGTCAGAGATGTCAGATTCATGTCAGCATGCAGAGATGTCTTTAATCAACAAAACTTGTATAACTGGTTCCCTATCAGATATTTTAACCACATAAACAATGCTAAAAAACGGACATTACTAACTTTTCTCATTAAACATTTTTTTTAATAAGTGTCACCTTGTTCTTGTGCTGCAACAATAATCGATAAATGATTGAGCAGAAACACTAAAGACTGGAAAATTCAAGCTTCTCTAATATGTGGAGGGAGCCTGTGGGGCTCTGCCAAAATCAAATGAAATAACTCAAAGCTCCGAGTCGGGCAGGGTAAGTCTCTTCTACGCAACTGGTTGTGCAGTGACAACACGATCAACAGAAAGTTACGTTGTACATGTTTTTCCAGTTTTGAATAACTGACAATAAAAATTACCGTAGGTACCTTATTGAGAAAACAATGCAACCATGTTTGACTCTAGTAGTAGTTTTTAGAGCACATACAGTCATAAAAAACAAATCTGAGACTATTTAGTATTAACAGGTTTGATTTTGTAGTCTCTTTCACAAGTGAGCTTCTCTATTGATCTCAGGAGTTGTTCGTGTAAAAATTATTCAGCATGTGAGAAAAATGATGAGCAACGAACAATGCGTTCTACACTCAGGCCAATCTTTTCAACTTGTGACTCCTAAAAATGAAGCCGTGTCAGAGTAGGACATTCAGCCCAGTTGTGATTTTCCATTCTCAGATGGTTTACTTTAAGTATTTAAAAAAAAAAAAAATTGTTAAAAAAAAAATGTATTTGTTTTGCTGGAATAAGCTAAAAGAAACTGTGCTGAAAATAGTCTGTGTGTTAAACTAAGTTCTCTGCAGCAACAGGAGAAATGCTCAAAAGCATAGCAGCCATAATTTCTAACATAGCAGCTGAAGAACAGTAGCTTTGTATGAACCCTTCACTCAGTAGCTAAAGCATGTGCAGCCTCGAGTCACACTGATGCAAAGGAACAGAGTTTGTTCTTGTTCGATTTAACCTTTATACAGGATCTCATCTTGCACCGCTACTTTTTATTATTCCAACATTTAATAACTAAACCACCATCAGCTGGTTAATCTCTGTGCTTACAACAATTGAAAACAAACTAACAGCCTCTCTGTCACAGCTGCTGGCATTTGAGGCATGGCATTTATGTAAATGTCATTCATATTACAATTGTGTGTGTTGCCATGTCGACGTGACAGTGATTTAGTGAATACAACTGACTTGGATCTGAGGGAAGAATAAAACATCCATCCTCCACTAAAACTGCACAACATAAAGAAATGTACATCTTTCAATATTTAGCATAGCATAATAGCATATTCAGCTGAACATTCAAACACATGCTGTTAAAGTGTACTTACTTGGGATTTATGTTTTCGCCCTGGCCTTGGAGAGTTTCTAAAACGTCTCCACTTTTCAGGACAAGCCGAACCTTCTCATCCTTGTCGTCAAATTCCGCCAACATGTACTCAACCTACAAGCAAAATGACCAAAATCAGAATTAGACAAACACCGTATTTAAAGTACTCTCCTGACTTTTTACACCGGGCTTTCCATCGGCGCTAGACGCCATCACATCAATTCCAATTCATCAGTTCCGTTTCCTTGACTTTGACTCTGCTACCCTGTAATCCCCTGTCTGAAAGAGGGATTAATCTATAACAACAGCATTCCACATGGTTTGAAATCAAAAACACTTTGTTCAAGCTGTACAAGTTTTGCAGGCTAGTGGTGGCCAAAAGAACTTGAAATGGAAAGAGATCTGAAGTTTTGAATGAAAAGAAAGTCACAGCAGGCAACAACAAAGGCCACATATCTTAACATGCTGCATAGTGGGCATTAGGTTACCATTCATGCAACAAGGAGTGTCTCTATGAAGTACTACCAGGCGTGCCAGAAGTTTAAGTAGTACCAGAAGTAAGGTTAGTGGAAAAATAAATAAGTGTTGGAGCACCACCACCAGTGACAAAGTTAGACTTTTTGCAAAAAAGTCTCAGTAAACACCTGGAGTAGAGTAAGCGTTTTGGGTAAATGGGTTCCCACATTATGTGGGCAGTTAATTAGCCTAATATTAACCCAGACCAACAACGGTGCTCACAGGTCTATTCAGTTAACTTTAATGACTCCTGACCCCCAATGCCTGACTTAGACTTGCTTCCAAATCTCAAAGGTGGCTTAATGTTCACGGCCTTACAATGTCAGTTAACTCAAAAATAAACACACCTGGAAGTGCATCGCTACACATACAATATCAAAGAGCTGCAGGTTTGTTTCAGTTACATGTTTATGCGCTGCAGTCAGTCAGGGTACACACAGTAAATGAGTCTATATTCACACAGGAGCACGGTTGCATCATGCCCAACCGCCTTGACTGACAGATCAAATGCACTAACATCTTCCCACATGGAGAGCGAGTGCAAACCCTTACCTCATCGCCCCACTTCAGCACATCTTTTTGACGGTCCTTCAACTTGTTGTAGATGTTGAGAAACTGGATAATGCCGTGCTTTCTGATGTGGTCAGCATACTTCCGGGTTTCTTCCCAGTTCAGTGGAGATCCCTGTGACAGTAGACCCATCGTAGACAGACACAGACTGGAGGTATACACTGACGACTGCTGAGGTCTTGCTGCCCGTTTCTATTTAAATTGCACGCCGAGCGTTGTCTAGCTAGCTAGTCTGTCCAACTCGCAGGGAATTCGCATGAAGTCTCGGTCCAAACAAGGGGCAGAGTCTGGGTTTTCAGGAGAGTCACCGGCTGAATGCAGGGTCTCTTGGTGCAGCTAAGCGGTGTGCCCTGTCGTTAACCTTAGCTGGACGTCCAAAAGAAACAGGCCCCTGCTCATCACTTGCTAATGCCCTGTTAGCTCGCTACCGTGAGTTGATAACTCTGTTCCCGCCACTAAATGGACGAGTTACTCAGTACCCGGTGGCCTCGGCTCGGTTAGCAGCCACAGACTGAACCGGTTAAAAGTGCAGCTCTATGGCGGACTGACAGCGAGGTGTGCCGGTAGAGAGGTTAGTGTTTCAGAACCACTCTGCTTCACAGAGTTGGTCAGTGTTGTACATATGAACGCCCGCCTACTTCTACACACGTGACACGCTCAGGCGGAGCGTGTGTAGAGTGGCGTCACTATGACTCAGCATTCTTCACCTCTCGGCTCCACCCACCAGCCCGTCAGTCAGAGCGGGACGCCAGGCTACATTCAAGCGCGCTGGAAAAGCGACAACGTATTATGTAAATAAAAAACTCTTACAATTTTACCACAAAATATCATATTTAATCAGTTTGATACATTCAGTGCATTGCGCTGCCCTGGTGTCACAATGCAGAAGGCTAAACTGCAAATGGAAAACGGAGGAAATAAAATTTACATCTTTACATTCAAATGAAAGATTTTGCATGGAAAATTTAAATTTTTTCATGTAGATCACAACTTTTGTTTATTATCCATTTCAGGAGTTCATATATCAGTTAAACTACCATGAGAGTGGGCAACACCAAAAGAATCAATGAGCTCATTTAAGAAGGCCTACTCTGTCCTATAGGGGTGGATTTGGACAATCTACAGGTATAGGAGTTTTTCTGCGTCACGTTGCTCACCCTTTGTGTTTCTAGCCAGAGGAGCACATTTAGCAAGAGACTAATAATGGCAAAATGGGCCATTATTATAATGGGCCATTAAAATTACACACAGTAAGTGTCCTTCCTTCGTGTGGAAATCAGGTTAGGCTATTTTAATTAATCATTTTGTTGATTTTCTATTCTATTTTAATGATCTAATGTTATCTACATTTTAGCATGTGTTAAAAAACAGTTCACAGCAGGGAAGTTGTTCATATTCTCTTTACACAGCCAATCTATAATCCTAAATTACTGTTTACCATCTTTTTAATAATTATGACCTGGTTATTCCGGGAAGCATGAGAATATTATCATATCTGAGGGCCAAGGTGATGTCCTAAATGACTTTGGCACAAGCAACAGTCTATCCTCAGCTACTCGATTAACCCTGGTTAATGGCAGAGTATCAGTTTAAGCTTAATTATCAAAACTGGTATTTTGTGATTTTTATCTCTTGACAAATAAATAACATGAACATATTGCTTTAGCAATAACTGTCCTTTCATGCATGAAAGATTAGGCTTATTCTTACATATATGAAGAATGATAAATATTTGATTACTAAAGATAAACTATATTTTTGGCGAAGCAAATCGGCCTCCTTGTGAAGTTCACTCTTCATGTATACCCAGAGCACAAACTAAAAACACAGCTGTTTATTTGATGTAAGGCAATTTCACAGATATGCAAGCTGTGCAGTTTGTTTAAAGCAACCTTATTTTTTTCTTACAATTTTTATGGTTTCCTTTTCATTTGGAAGTTTCTTATCATGGGCTAACTTTGTTTTGTTTGTTTGTTTTTGAAAGTTAACAATGGTACTAAGAAGACCACACAAAACAAAAGCAAAGGTGCTACAGTTACCTCCACAAAGTTATTGACTTACAGGGTAACTTGTTCTCTCAAAGTTTCCATAGCATTAAAATTAATGAGTCATGTTTAGGGGTAGAGTGTAAGATGTACCAGCTGGTCAAGAGCTCTTAAATGCAACCTCATACTAAGAAAAACTTAATTGTAATAATGACACAGCACTCTTGTTAGAAGGTGTGAGTAGGCCTACTGTATATGCATGGGTTGATAAAATAGTTTATAGGTCAATGAACTGAACACTCATATTCAAATAAGGATGTGGTTTAACTCACCACAGTCTGACTGCTCAAGTTCACTATCCTTCATATTGATAAACAAAAACCTGCACAGTCACCTCCACAGAGGCTATCACCGCAACCCACAGACACTATAAAAGCTTTTATACTGTCTGTGGATATAGCTATAAAATGTGGATATAGATATAAAATGTTTTTGTCTGAAATATAAGAATTCATCAGACTAGAATACATTTGTGAGACTTGGTCTTACAAGCCAGGCAGCTTGTATAAGGTGAAAGTAAGATGCAAATTTTACTACAAACAAATATTTTGTTTAAAAGTGTGAATTTAGGAGTCACTAAACTGGGGGGAATGCAGCTGCAAGCAAGCAGCACAGCAAAACCGGCTAAACATTTACGTTAGAAGTGACATTAATACAGTAGCACAAATATCTCACGTGGAAAAAAGAAACAAAACTTCAAACAGAGCAGAAAGTGATCAGATAAGAGATCATAACTCACAGTCAAAAGCTGATCAAGAAAACTGATTTCATAACTTCATTGTTAAGGTTTTAATGACATGTCTGCCTTTATGACAGGCCCTTAAAGAGTCCATCAAGGCATATAAAGCATATAATAGTTGCCTGTAGGACCATGATTGGCTTCCAAACTAGCTGTAATTTTTAGATACAGGCCGTAAATCCAATGACAATTCTTCACTGTGTCAGCAGCATAGATCCTACATGCTGTCTCTAGGAAATCCTTCTGTATATTATATGTAAAAAAAATAATATTAGCAGGAACCATGTCCAGATGTGTATAAATTGCCAGATTAAACCAGTGACAAATTGGAACTAACAGACTTGAACATCAAGACTACACCAAAAAAAGTATGAATGCATTCATTTACATTCGCAGTGAGAGATGGCCATAGCCACACATTGGTAACATCATGCCAATTCACACTCTCACCTTAATGAGCTACATGTTTATTTCATTTACAAAACGCTTAATATACACTGCACATGTGTTTGGTTACATATGCAACTGTTAATTTGTTTCTTTTGTCATATTAATTGTTAGCTTCTGTCTTTGAGTCATGTGTCTGTGGGTATAGTAGGTCCCTTCTCAGTGGAGCAAACAGTGTGGCAAAGGGCTGAGGATTGTTAAATACTGGAGTTAGGTCATTAAGCCAAACCATGTGCTGCCACTGTATGGGGTTTGGGGATTTGGATTTAGTCAGTTTTGCCTTCATTTAAGATGTAGTTGGCATCAGTTTTGTTCACCCCTTGTGTTTCATTTTGGTTTAACTAAACCACTATATATGCCTCCCCATGTGTCTGGGATTGCTGACAATGTCAGTGTGTATGTGTTTTGTATGTATGTGCAGAGATGTTTAAAAGATGTGCCAAACATCATGGGACATATACAGTATTTATAGACTCTGGCATCACTGAAGTAAGATCAGAAACAAAAGGCACATACCTCTTGCATACTTTGGAAGACAGAAACATCAGTTTGCCGCTCCAGCCAGTTTACAAACAATGCCGTGAAAACCACGCAGTGCTAAATCCCTGCTGTTTTGGACACAGGACTTTTCAACAATTTCCCCAAAGAGTAAAAAAAAAAAAAAAAGCACAGAAAGATGCAAATGCACATCTTAATTTGTGTATACAGCAAAATCATACTGTGCACATGTTGATTTGCTGATTTATGGTTGTCAGAAACAAAGTGTGCCACATGAATGCACTGCTTTTGCCTTTTAAAAGTAGCAATAAAAAAAATTGAAATGGTTTTTAATAAATGACCACAGCTCAGAGTAGCTTATACTTATTCTCTTTAATTAAAACAAAGAAAAAAATGGAAAGACATGAGCAGTCAGGGAATACATAAGTACTGACATCCAGATAAGCTCAGGCTCTGAACATCATTCCCCGAGTTATCTTTTTCTTTTTTTTTTTTACAAAACAATATATTATCGTCACATCGAAACCCATTCAGCCCTCATCATTCCAACATGTTCCTAACAGAACCTGTTTTTTTTTTGTTTTGTTTATTTTTTGCTGCGATAGTGCTTATGGTGATCACGCAACATATAGTGTGAAGCTGCAGAATGCTGCACATGACATACAGCTCCGGAAAAAATTAAGAGACCACTCCAAAATTATCACTTTTTCTGATTTTGCTATTCATAGGTATATGTTTAAGTAAAATGAACATTTTTATTTTGTTCTATAAACTACTGACAACATAACTCCCAAATTCCAAATACAAATATTTTCATTTAGAGCATTTATTTGCAGAAAATGAAAAAATTGTCAAAATACCAAAAAAGGTCCAGTGTTTTCAGACCTCAAATAATGCAAAAAAACAAGTTCATATTCATTTTTAAACAACACATTACTAATGTTTTAACTTAGGAAGTGTTCAGAAATCAGTATTTGGTGGAATAACCCTGATTTGCAATCACAGCTTTCATGCGTCTTGGCATGCTCTCCACCAGTCTTTCACAT
>VUQI01003463.1:1574-16128 GCA_015106735.1 Paratilapia polleni | reverse complement strand
CAGTTTTGCAGCACTTGGCTGAATCTGAGCAGAGAGTACAGCCCTGTACACTTCAGAATTCATCCTGCTACTTCTATCAGCAGTCACATCATCAATAAACATTAGTGACCCGGTTCCATTGGCAGCCATACATGCCCATGCCATAAAATTGCCTCCACCGTGACTGACAGATGATGTGGTACGCTTCGGATCATGAGCTGTTTCACTCCTTCTCCATACTTGTTGTAAACCTGCTGTATTTCCAGTCATGAAGGCATATCTTAATTGCAGACCCTGACAATGATACGCCTACCTCCTCAAGAGTGTTCTTGACTTGGTTAGATGTTGTGAAGGGCTCTTCTAACCAAGGAAATAATTCTGCAATCATCCACTTTAGTTGCTGAGCTGGCCAGAATGAATGTACCAGACCGCTGATTTGGCCACTCCTTAAGTTTTTGCTTGCTGATTTTGTTTTTTCAGCTTAATGATGGCTTCATTCACTTGCATTTCTATCTCTTTGGACCTTATATTGAGAATTTCAGTAAACAGCTACGAATCAACTCCAGATCTTTTTTCTGCTTAATCTGTCATTAAATAATAAGGGAGCATGCCTCATGTGGCCATGAAACTGCTTGTCAGTCAGTTGTCCAATTACTTTTAAGCCTCTAAAAATGGGGGACTGTGCATAAAATGGCTGTAATTCCTAAACAGTTAATACTTTTGTAAAGCCCCTTGAATTAAAGTTGAAAGTCTGCACTTTAATCACATCTTGATTGTTTGATTTAAAATCCAGTGTGGCGATGTACATTGACAAAAAAGTGTATCACTGTCCAAAAATGTATGGACCTAACTGTGTGCACTCGTGAGTTTGTGCATTGGTGTGCAGGACGGTGACTCATATTGCATCAAGGTGACCTAGAAACTTCCACCTGCACCACCCATTGGTCTTTTCTAGTAAATTATTCTGAACCACAATTGGCAAATAACACATTTCATTGCTTTTTCAATTATAAATTAATACCACGCAAACACACATACACACAAAGCTTGTGCCATTTGTAAGCCACCTCATTTTAGCAGTATATAACAATATATGTTAACAAATGTGACAGTGAAAAGTAACACAACAATCATGGTGCCAGTACTCAAATTTACTCAGTTTCTTCAGAAAAAAAAGCTTTTAATGAGAATAACCAGGTTGGGTTATGTCAGAAATGATTTGGGCACCATTTTAGAACAGTTCATCGATCAGGCTTCATGAAATATTAATGCCGGCCTCCAACCACTCAGCCAACCAGCAGAGAAGCAGGTTGGTCCCACTGAAGTAAAAATCAGCCTCACTCAACAAGAGTACAGAAAGAGAGACAGGAGGAGAAGACAGGGAACATGTGTGTGCATGTCATGTGAAGAAAAATCCACGAATACTAGGAAGCAGCAGGAGGTTAGGGAGTCTTTTTTTTTTCCCCTTTCAACTCAGAATGGGCAATGAAAGCGCTGCCAGTTACAGTCCCATAAATAACACCTCTCTATGAGCTGCTGAGAAGAAACAGAGAAGATCATTTACAAGAGTATCAGATAAAAATAAAAGAGCATAAAAAAATCCCCACTCACCAGATTTCCTACAGACAGCATATCCTCAAAGTCGGGGGTCATGGGATAGTGCTCCATGGCCATGAAGAGGGTGTTTAGGACGATACAGATGGTGATGGCCAGGTCCACAAAGGGATCCATGACTATTAGGTTCACAATCTCTTTGATCTTAATCCACAAGGGGCAGCACTCCCAGATCAGGAATGTGTTAGAAAACTTATACCAGCATGGGGGACACTTGCGCTGAGACTCCTCCAGTTCTGAAGACATAGCGCGGATCATACATCAAAACCAAACATACTTGCGTGCTGAGCATACTGCATGCAATGGTATAATATGACAGAAAAATTTTATGCAATGTATGTATCTGGTACTTTTGAATATGCAAAGCAGATAAGCAGGAAATTCATGTCAAACTAATCAAACAATGAAGAGCAGCCCTAGTTAAAGAATAATGAGAGAGCAGGTTAAATAGCTGGGTTAAAGTGGCAGTACCCTCCACTAGTGTGTTGGTAATGACGCTCATGACACTGTTGGCCCGCTCTTTCCGCCCAAAGGAGGTATTGAGCTGGTCCACAGACACCATCAGGGAGCCCGACAGCTTCTTCTTCACCTCAACCTCAGTAGTCGGCTGTCAGGAGGAGAGGAAGAATCAAGCACCCATGGAGAGGACATGAACACCATCCCACATCACCACCGGTGGCCGGCGGAGGGAAGTGCACAACAGCAACGGCAGGAAAAAGTAGTCGAGGATCAGATTTTTGGGGGTGGGGGCAGGGCATGTTTCATTCTCATCTATGTCTATGCTGGTTTCAAGGAAGATGTGTGTATGCTGTAAAATGCATGCAGGTTTCAGCCAAAGTGGGAGCAGTGGTCTAGGGCTACTTGACCTAATTGTGTTTGAATGTAATTAGCTCATCCCAATTAGATAATAAATGGATTGTGAGATACTGTGCAAGGAGAACTGCTTCTGCATGAATGCATTCTCAGTCTCGTCATGCAATAATGGAGGCTTTGCTGCCATTGCAATATAATCATTGGGTTATTTTACAAAATGTCTCCCAAATCTGGCCATTTTAACATTACTTGCAAATTGATGCTAATGTATCTTCCTACTTTGAAACCATACAACTTATATTGCAACCATCAAGTCAAGAGCATCGTAAATAGGTCATATGAAGGCAGGTAGTTCAAATTCATCCAGTTGTCATGCATGAGCATGCTCCAAGTCAAAGAGAAGGAGAGGAAATTACAGACACCATAGCCAATGTTCGACTTGTCTACGTCATGCTTGTTCTATTTTACGGTTTAAATCTACCATGCTAACTAGAATGAGACACAACTAATTTACTAATGTTGACCAGGGAGAGATTGGAAAACATAGAAAGGTATAGACAGACAAGGACAGCAACCCTCCTTTATTCTGAAAGTATTTTATGAAAGCCTAACAGGATGGTGTGTGTTACTTTTATATATTCATATATATACATATGCTCTGGGATTGTATCAGGGAATTAGGGAAGCAGATAAAAATGTCTGCGGCTCTATAGTGCCGGTCCCCTCTGTTTCCTCCGCCTTCTATTGTAGATCTACCCACACAGGCTAGCAGAGGACCTGGATGCCTGGAGGAACACATTAACACACTGAAGCATGTTAACCAATCATTATATGCTGTTTGTTAACAAAAGCTGTGTTTTACTGCTGCTAGTGTGTGAACAGAACTTAATGCCATTCCAAACATAAAATTGTGTGTTAATTCTTTCTGGCGTTGTAACCAAGCTTTGGTCTGTATACTAACAGGTCAACGTTAAAGAAGCTGAATGATAAAATCATGTTTGTTTGACTAGTGCCTTTAAGAGTACTGAGCATGTACTTTATGAATAACTTTGATAAATATACATATTCAAAACATTAACAGTCATCATTCATTTCAAACAATAAAACTGCCTGGAAGTCACTGATAGACCAAGAATAAATGTAACCTATAAAATGCAGGGTTGGTTTTAGTATATTTACTATAATATGTTTATTTTCCCATCCTTTGCCTACTGTTGGAGGGCAGCATACACTGCAGGGGCTGGGGGAGGGGAGGCGCGAGCGCTTAGCCAAGAGATACATACGGACTTGCAAAGATGACAGTAGAGGATAGAGAGCCAGAAAGAAACGTAACGGACGAGAGGGGGGCCATGCCTAGATAGGTCTACTCATTGACTTCCTTACACTTTCGTCAGTAGCTGCCTTATCTATTTTCACCTCAGGCAGAAGGCGTCCACCGGGCCCAGGGCCGATGAGCGACACCACGCCGTTGCAATCCACTGTGCTGTTCCTCTTGCCGTGGAAGCCGGTGTAGCTGCTCCGCCTGTAGGGGCTGAACAGGGAGCCTCGACGCTCCTCGCACTCCTCAACGGTGCTGTGCTCATCATCAGCGAATTCGTTCTCCGAGCCCACGTCCTTACTGCGGCCCTTGAAACTGAAGATGCTGCTCTTGCTGTTGTGGCGTGAGAGGAAGGGCGAACCGGGTATACTCAGAAGAGACTGCAGGGGAGGAAGCAGAAAAAGCAAGAGAAGAGGAGATATTTGTGTGATGTAGCCCTGGGTGCTTTTGAATTACAACTGATTGTGCTATAATTTTTACGCTGCTTGTCATCAGCTCCAGAGGTCACGATGAAGGGTAACGTCTGTGGGAAATTTAATGCAACCAGGGCTCCTTTCCCTGAGGAGCCATATTCTCTGGTAACAATCATGTGACTAGATAAACAAGAACTACATAATTAGGTTAGTGATATCTTACAGTGTCAAGGTCACACACACACACACACACACACGACAGAGATACATGCATCTGAGACAACATGAGTCACAACAACATCAATCTGGACTGCAGCTAGTATTGATCTGACTGTTATTTATGTACACAAAGTATGCTAGCTCACAGGAAATCAAATGACGAGTAAAAAGCACAAAGTAACCATCGCTTGTCACTTAAGGGATTTTCACAGTTGTGTTGTAAAGCGTCACGTAAGGTCCGAGTGCCTAGCTAACTTGGTAGGTGTTTACTTCCCAATAAAATACAGTAAAAGAGCCAGTAGAGCAAGCAAGGCTTAAACACAGCAGCAGGACTGCTCCCTATAAAAGATTCATGTAATCGCTGTGAATAATTCAGAGCTTGAGGCCTCATATATCAACACTGCGTACGCACAAAACTGGGCCAGAAAGAGGCGTACGCCACTTCCCACGGAAAACTTGGCTTCCAGAAAAACTCAACAGGAAAATGTGAGCACCTCAGCCGAAACTCTGACCTCTGCGTACGCATGTTTTGGAGGAAGGGGAAACTGATGATGCAAATGGTTAGGTAGTGACTATGTGAGCAATCACATCTGTAACACACACTTTCATGTAACAGAAATATATACTTTATTCAAATATTCAAACCAGAAGTGTTACTTGTGCTAGTGGACAACAACGGTTCCATAAGCACCTTTCCATTGCAACTGCAACTGTCAGCCAGCTAAAATGTCATTAAAACTGCACTCCAACTCAGAATTGCAGAAGAACAAGTCAGTAGTTTTTAAAAATATTATCTAATATAAATATCACCAATTAGTTCTCATTTTGTTTTTGTGAGTGAAATTGCTGCAATTTTGCTGTCACAAAGTGCACTGGAAACCACTAAGTGGCACTTCGCCTTCTCCAGTTGCTTCATCTGGCACGTTTGTCACCTCCACGTATGGACAGTGTAAATTTGCAGTCTGTTAATAAAACCTGTGCATATCCGCATCATGAGTCCTAATCACACTGCAGGCCAAGTTCAGCAAAACAAAGATCAAATAAATAAACTGTGTTCAACATTCTACCTTCAAATGACATCCTTGGGCGGGAATACCACTGATTGTCACAATCATTTTGGCAAGCTTTAAATCAACAAGTATGATTGCTGTAAACAAAAAAATGCTGCTGTGATGCTTAAGTCTAATGCTGCACAATGAATGTACTGGTAATCCTAGAGGACTACAACTATGTGACTGGAAGACCCATTGATTAGCAGGCTCACTTCCATGCATCACAATTCATGAGGTCCTTTGCATCAACAATTTATGGTAGAATTTGCACATACAGAGGTAGAGTATATTTATTCCTAACCACTACTGAAGCCCCTGGACATGTGCTCCTTTATCTCTGGCCACTACACGCTCCTCTGTAAGTACAACACCTTATTTCACACACTGAATATGAAATATTCCTCATCTGACTGTGCAAAAAGTAGAAAAGGACGCCATTCCTGCAGCCACGTGATTTAATGACATTTATATTCTATTCATAGAGATGAAAGGCATCTATTCTAATTCTGTGTGTTTTTGGAGTTTTATTTGTTCTCTTTTTGTGTTTAACACAAATAATTACTACTGAGCCTCACACAGCTTCCTTTTAGACTAGTCTGTAGCCATGTAGACATTTTCACTCATATGTTAGGGATTTTAAGATTTCTTTCTGCAAGTCAAAATGTGTTGAAAAACTCAAATGCAGCATGTATTTCCAGAAAAATTATCCCAGTTACTCATCCACAAACCTTACAGTGTAGAATTTATCAAATCTGATATTTTCGTTTTTGAGCTGCAAATTCTGTTCATCGTGTTAAATTACCATGGGGAATATACCTTGTTACACTTTAACTTAAATAATCCTTTCATTTAAAATGTCAGCATGTGACTGTTGCTAAGAAAAGGGACTTTCTTCCTCACCTGGTTCATAATGGAAGACTTTCGACCCAGGCGATTATCAGGGAATCGGAAGCGGCTCCTTTTGCTGCCATCATCCGACTCTGACTTGACAAACTTCTCACTGTCACCTTTCTCCTTCTCCTGCTCTTTCTGCCGCCACTTCTTCTTACGGTTGCGCCGCTCTTTAGCACTCTTGGAGCTGAGCTTTGACATCTCAGACGAACTGCAAGACAGACGCCCTCCTCCATCGTCCTCTACCGCATCCTCTGACACTGTGCCTGCAGAGGTTGCCATTGCAGCAGTCTACGGAGAAATGAGAACATAAATAAAGTCAGAACAATATTGTGACATGATCCAAGAATAAATTTGGCCTCCATCATGCAGAGGACTCACCTGAGCGTCTTCCTGCTGCTTCTTGAGCTGCTCCAGCATGGCTTTGAATTCTTCTTCCTTCTGCTGGGCCTCTTCCATGGTGGCCTGGTTCTGCTCCTCATAGGCCATGGCTACCACAGCCAGGATCAGATTCACCAAGTAGAATGAACCCACAAAGATCACCAAGACAAAGAAAATCATGTAGGTCTTCCCTGCTGCCCTGAGGGTCTGTTAGGAGGCAGTACAACAGAGGTGTGGGGAGAGAGGATGGGGGGTAAGAAGAAAACAGCAGTCATGAGATCTGATACAAGACCTCAACCCCCAAATCAACCTCAGCGTCAGCCTCACTGCTCATCTCTTAAAATGACTCATCAGAAATGGAGTAGAAGGGGTATATTGGTGTGATCATTCCTGAGTGCAAAAATCAACTCAGCATAAATGTCTCTCACTTTCTGAGGACAGAAGAGTCAAAAACACAAAACCAAAACACCTGGCACAATTTTAAATGCCTGTTTCTGGTGTGACACTAATGTGCAGATATAAAGATATTATATCTGCACTGTGCTGTGCTCATTAAGATTCTCCACATGAGCCCAAGACTGTATTGTTCATCAGGAATAGCCACAAGATTTTGACCTACTTTGCATGCTCACTGTGAATAGCCAAACTATTTCTATGGATTTGGATGCTATCCCCAGTGGAGATGAGCAGTGAGGAGACTAAGCTGCAGAGGTACAGTTGAACAAATTAATACATGAGGGGAAAAGCTCGTTTGTTACTTTGTCATCATGCTAATACTCAATGGTTTAAGTCATTCTGATGGAGTTATGTTTAATGGTTTAGATAAATCAGCGAGTGAATAGGCACATTTCCTATTTTGTGTTATTCACAGGCATTATAAGAGGACCCCAAAGTTGACTTAAAATGTTCTCACTGCTCCACCTCCTTTGGTTCCCCCTTCAAAAAGTGAAATTTGTCTTCAGGGAGCAGAGCAAAAATGAGAGGACTTTGTTGGATAGAGAAGTGAAATTCTCTCACACATCAATTATGCATGTAGTTGACGTTTTGCTGAGAAGAATATGCAACACATTTGGCTCAAATGTTCTCTTTTAGTCCCACAAATCACTAAATCTCACATATGTAGGAAGAGGACATGACATGTATAAATACTGGAGAAGAAATATGATGCATAGGGAGCCATTTACTCTGTGTTTCATTTCTGAATGTCCTGACACGAAACCTAACCGCAGCTGCATAATGGTTATTCTAAACACACAGCATACAATATGAGTGAGGGCCTGCAGTTGGAAGATGAATTTCAAAGACCGGTGCAAAATTAGAAATATGTGCGAGGATGCTCTCATCGCGTCTCATCTCTCTCATTGGCCATACTGTAATCCTGAGCTCTTAATATTTCATCCTTCCTTCCTTCCACTTAGCCTCTGTATGTGGAGGCAGGAGTCTCTCCACCATTTCAGAGAGGCTTAATGTGGAACAGCTTGCAAGACAGACCGGACAGCAGTGACTGGGCCACGAACTAGAACTAAAATTTTTGAGTGACAGGGGGTTCACAACAGCAAACAAATAAAGTGTCTGCATTACTACATGCATTCAAACAGGGAATCGGTGGAGGAACTGAGGATGTACCAGATAAAACTTTGCCAACTGATTACTTTGAAAACATTGTTCAAGTATGTCTTTTACATGAGATCAAAGTCTTACAGAATATTTGTTATTTGGTATGTCTTTTTTGGCATTTGCGCTGCAGTGTAATAAAATCGCTAGATGACCTCCACCGAGGAGGTTACGTGATTGGTTTAGCCTGCATTTTTGTTTGGATTGGCCCAGTTTGTAAGTGATTAACTTCTGAAGGTGAACTGGATCAGGATCTGGATTCTGATCCAGATCGATGGTTCAGAATTCTTCACCATTGTGAGATATGGCAAAATTGGACATTTCAGGTCACATTCAGATCGAGATGTCCTTCTGGATCCAGGGACTCAGTTCATTCCTGATGTGGGGGAAAGTCTGAGCTTTGGAGAATGTTTGCAGTTTAAGATTGCTTTTGTTTAACAATTTTACACAGTGGTCTATGACACAGTGCTGCAATGATGGTTGACAAACAGTTACCATCCATCCATTTTCTTAACCACTTATCCAGTTCAGGGTTGCTGGGGGGCTGGAGCCTACCCCAGCTGTCATAGGGCAAGAGGCGGGGTACACCCTGGACAGGTTGCCCGTCTATCGCAGGGCATTATTGATTAATCAACTGAGTATGCTTTTGATGACTTGTTTAATTATTTAGACTGTAAAATTTGATGAAATGATCAAATCTGTCCATCAAAATGGGTTCTCAAATATCAAAAGCATTTCACGACTGAGGGATGTTATGTAGTGAAAGAAGCTGAACTTGTGGGCTCATCTGCTTTACCAGCATGTAAAGGTTTTCCCAGAAGTCCTGTGTCATGAGTCGGAAGAGAGCCAGGAAGGCCCAGCCGAAGCTGTCAAAGCTGGTGTAGCCGTAGTTTGGATTCCTCCCAGCTTTCATGCATGTGTAGCCCTCTGGGCAGCGGCTGAGGGGTGGAGAGAGAGAGGGAGAGAGAACAGGGCATTCAGCCCAAAAGTGACTCAGCACTATTTACTGATAATGCAGCCTGACTATAAGCAGACAAAAGAGCTACAGCAAATCTTGGTAGGATTGGTACCCTTCTGAAAGGTTGGAGAAGGCAACTCACCCAGAGTCAGAGCTGTTCCCACAGAGTAGAGCGTCAATCTGGCCAGGCAGGATGTAGAAATTGGCTAAAAAAATAACAAAAAATAAACAGCCATACTGAGTCACTTTGCTTCACATTCTATCGCAGTTTACTTAACGGTCCGTAAATCCATTTAGACCAATTTTTGACTTCAGCTTGCTCAGACATTTTCAGTTCAGTTAATTTCAAACCAATTCCTTTTGTATGATAAGTGCCAGAATGACATATTGTTTTCTCATTCAAGCATATGGGCTGACTCATACTCTGACATCCATGCCAGGTCACAGTTGGTGAAGTCTTGCCTCTACTTACTCTCGTTCATGATGTATTCGTCCCAGTCAAAGCCCTTGCTGCCATTGGCTAGGTAACTCTCAGTGATGTTGATCGGCCAGATCACACACTTGTGGCGCAGGTTGCCCATGAAGAGCTGGAGACCAATGAGGGCAAAGACGCTCAAACAGAAGACGGTCAGGATCATCACATCCGAAAGCTTCTTCACAGACTGGATCAGGGCGCCAACAATGGTCTTCAGGCCTGGAGGGCAGCCACAAACACACACACACGTACACAAACCACGCAGGTGATGCAGGAGCTCCTCATGTCCCGTGTGTTAATCTCTAGAGTGTCAACTTCTACTAGAAAGCATCTTTTAAATCTATCACTGGGAGAAAGCCAGTAAATACCTG
This sequence comes from Paratilapia polleni, assembly GCA_015106735.1. Classification (NCBI taxonomy): domain Eukaryota; kingdom Metazoa; phylum Chordata; class Actinopteri; order Cichliformes; family Cichlidae; genus Paratilapia; species Paratilapia polleni. The sequence goes on along the minus strand of VUQI01003463.1, from coordinate 6,030 downwards.
CTTCTTAAAAAAACTGTAAAAATCTAGGTGAGGCAACATTGTACTGAATTGAGTTAAACTATTTAAATTTAATGAAATATACTTTCATTAAATTGTAAATCATCAATTTAAATATACGACTAAATGTTAATTTGGGATATTTTAATAAATTGAACACCCAAGCATAAGGGATAATTTCATGAATAAGAATTGAAACTGATAAAATACAGTAAATTTTAGATGTGGGTAGTAATACATTTTGGACAAAACTGACACGTTACATACAGAACATCTCTAGAAACAACAAACAGGAAATATTCAGGAGCCTTCCCACTCTTTTCAGATTCATCCAGATGGAAAATATTGCAACAGATATCAAATAAAAGTAAAGGGCTCTTCAACAGAAGAAATTTGCATTTCACTGCCAATGGTGGATGAAGTAAAAAAAAAAAAAGAGGGGGAAGACTATAGATAAGTGAGAGGAAATCCATAAGGAAAAGAGCACAGCAGCACAACGAGAGGCCATGAGAGGGACAGAGGCACAGGCAGGGGGGCATTAAACCACATGCAAGTCATTTAAACTCCAAGGCTGAACAGGAGCAATTCAATGCCAGTGCCAGTGTGGGCACTTTCTTGAACTGTCTTGTGTAAGGTGTCATTAGGAAAGCACTGACTCCCCATACCGCGACCCTGTAGTCTGTCTCATCCACAGTTTCACTAAAGACAAAATCGCTTTACCTTCCAGACAGGCATCCTCTGGCAGCATTCACATGGATCCATGAGGAACTCAAACATGGAAGCAGGATGACCCACAACCCCTTTTGTTGTTCACCCACTACAGGTACAGCAGGTTTTATCTGCTACAACCTTTCAATAAATTACGCTCTTAATTTAGACTTTTAGATGATCTTACTAAAAGCTCCATTAGCTTGGCAGAGTCGATCATGACAAATAAAGAGCTAATCATCTTTAAAGGGGACCTGTTATGATTCGCCTTATTGCCTTATACACTGTTCCAATGGTGGATGTTCATATTACTGAGGCTGAGTATGTACAAGTAATCTCTGTGAGCCAAAAACTCAGGCTTACAGCAGGTAAACCATCTGTTTCTGACAGTTTTTTCAAGTCTTAGCTCACTATGATGTCTGTAAGAGGGGATATCCTAATATGGTCTGAGGCACACAGCTTTGGCTGAGCACAGAAGCCCTGCCCACCTTCTATTCACCAATCAGAAGAAAGCCGACTTCAAGAGAGGAGCTAAAACTGCTTGTTTCACTGAGGGGCTGCACCAATGCCCAGTAAAAGATAAAAATGAGTAAGGATTAGTTTGAACTATGAGTCACACAAAGATACTCGGGTATAGTCCAAAAATAAAAATATGGAGCTGGAAATCAGCATAATAGGTCCACTTTAAATCAGCATATCTCTTCTTATTTAGAAGTACATGAAAAGATTGATAATATTAAATTAAGAGAATATCAGTTGTACTGTTTTATGCTGAAATAGACATATATGTTTCCCAGAAAACATGCCCTCCCATCTACATGGATTATTGTTTGCTTTATTAAACAAATCTATAAAAATCGATAAAGGCTACATTTTCATTACTAAAAAATAGTCCAGAATTTTGGGAACATATGTTATTAATTTTGTGGTTGAGCTCTAGATAAGAAGATCAATACATCCTGCCAATCAGTATTTCTTATATAGATTAAACAAACCGGATATGATGTGTTAATTAGGGATCTTTAGAGCTGCTGCTAGGTGTTTTCTTTGGACAGATCCGGGAAAGCTGTTTGCCAAGTTGAAGTTAACCAGGTGCTTGCAGTGGCTTTATGTTCTGGCATGAGAATGGTATCAATTTTCTTATCTAACTTTATGCCAGAAAACAAACAAGAATATTTCCCAAAATGCCAAACTGTTATCTAAATTATCTGCACTCGAAGAACACTTTTTTCAAATTTCAATATGAATGCGTAATTTGAGAAAGAAGCCAATCTATAGTAACTGTTTTGCAACATCTGTTTACCATTCTCCATCAATAGATGGAGAGATGTGTGGTCAGTGTTACCATCCCATCTGCATTCTCAACCTCTATAATGTGGACACACTGTTTCTTTTTTTTTATGTGGTATATCATTCAAGGAGGTCATAAAAAAGAGAGAAAGAAAAATCAATCAACAAACTAAAAAACAAAAGAGGGCAAATCAAACTTTCAATGCCATTTATCAGCCAAGCTCTTGGTAGGCTAATATTATAAAAGCAAGTGACCGAAAAGCATCATGCAGCATAAGAGATATGTTCACAAACTAGGCTTGGCAGTCTTCATACATAAATAATAGGTATGTTCTGTGAGATCTCTATAAGAGCTATACCTTTTATCAAAAAATACCACTCATACCAGGTTTGTTTTTGGACCCCATTACCAGGAATCCTCTCCAATTTCCAATTAAGAACAAATACAGGGATTAATGGAAAATTTAAGAGGCTATGACTGAATTGTTTCTCATAAAAACATGTATATTGTCCTGATTTTTGTCCTTAAGATTAAAATATTCTAACAACAAATTTCTTTGCCATAGATGTCGGCATTTACTTACTCCGAAAGCTAGTGAAAGGAGTGTGTTAAAGCTATTTTCTGAGAGAAAAAAAGCTGCCTTGGAAATAAGCCTCATAATGAGAGTGCTACTGGGGCAGAAGAGAGTGCAGACACTTTGGAGGGCCCTAGAGGAGACTGCAAAGCCTATCAAAAATGTATTAGTACCATTTTTGATAATTTTGGAGGAAAAATAAATCAAAAAATGGTTTTCTCCAATTTTTTTTTTTTTTTATATTGCTTAAATCATAGTTATAACTATAATAATAGTGAGTAGAAAAGAAAGGGTGAGAGGATCAGCCTTAGTGTTTAAACTGAGTCTCACCTGGAATGACAGAGATAGTTTTCAATGCTCGGAGAACTCTGAATGTTCTCAGCGCAGATACATTGCCCAGGTCCACAAACTCTGTTACATATCTGAAATAGGGGAAGGATCACACACAGAACAAACACGATGACAAAAACCACACACGCCAAGAGCACAACACCACCGAACCAGGAGGAAACGACGCCACTCACAGAGCCTGTCCACTGAGGAGAAGGGTGGAAGGTAAAAGGAAAGAAAGACACACACACCTAACACCGACCCCGCCCCACCGCCCTCCACCCCATCCTGTCTTACCTGGAATTACAGAAATAGTTTTCAATGCCCTCAACACCCTGAACGTGCGCAGAGCTGAGACATTGCCTAGGTTTACAAACTCTGTTATATACCTGCAGGATCAAACCACAGTTACAACAGCTTGTTATTTACATGGAGATATACGGTGAAAAGATAAATTCAGACACAGATGGGCTTTGTGAGAGTGCTACAAACAATGAAGTTCTGTATAATTTGGGAAGGGGGGGGTGTATTTGCTCATATGGAAACAGATAAATTGTGATATTTAGCTGCTAGGTGACTTATAGTCACAGGGAAGATACTGGGCCTTAAAGTGGGTTTTTGCAGGCTCCTGACGATTGAGAGAGAAAAGGAGAATGAGAAGAGTTGGATGGCGAGAGGGAGATGAAGCGGATGAATGGAACTGAGGTGTGGGTGTTGTCAAGGAGGCCACAGAGTGTTGGATGGAGATCTTCGATTCCCAAAGAGAAAGACCAGAGAAGTCTCAGCTCAGATGAGGAAACACGAAAGATGGGTTATCAGATAGGAAATAAGACAAAAAGATAATCACTAAAACATCAATTTCTTGACCCAACCTCTGCGACAAAATAGTAGCATATGTGCACAACTTCATGTTTTATTCACTGAGAGTTTGATCACAATTAAAATACTTACGCCATTGAAATGACCATGAAATCCAGCCAGTTCCATGGATCTCTTAGGAATGTAAACCCATCTATACAGAAGCCTCGTGCAGTGATCTTTACGAGAGACTCAAATGTATAAATTCCCGTGAATGTGTACCTGAAAGACAGAAGCATTGACAGAATCAGTTCACCACACTGGATCAAAGCGCGCTCATTTCTAAGTGTCTACACCCTCATTAACTGTTAAAACACCCAGGAAATGCCAAAATTATATACAATTAGAATTATAAAAATCAAGACTCTTATATTCAGTGTAATATCTTTAAATAAGCAAACATTATTTACAGAAACTACAAACCACCATCTACATCTTTACATTTGCACCACAAAAATTTCCAGAAAACAGATAAAACTCTTTGAACAAGACAGAGTCAACATCTACCAGTGGGGATAGCAGTGTTTTGAGATAAATGAATAACTTTCTTATAATAACAATCATTTACCAACACGTACTGTAGTGTTAATGCATTTTTCAAAATGTGTAAAGACTCTTCTCACCAACTGGATGAACAGGTTAGGATTTTGGGGGGGGGGGGGGGGGGGGGGGGGGGGGGGGGGGTGGGTATTTTCTTT
>VUQI01003459.1:19656-31267 GCA_015106735.1 Paratilapia polleni | reverse complement strand
AGTCCTGTGAAAAACTAAGTGCACCCCATGATTCAATAGCTTGTAGAACCACTTTTAGCAGCAATAACTTGAAGTAATCATTTTCTATCTGACTTTGTCAGTTTCCCACATCGTTGTGGAGGAATTTTGGCTCACTCTTCTTTACAACATTGCTTCAGTTCATTGAGGTTTGCGGGCATTTGTTTATGCACAGCTCTCTTCAGGTCACACCACAGCATTTTAATCGGATTGAGGTCTGGATTTTGACTGGCCATTGCAGCACCTTGAATCTTTTTTTTTTTTTTTCAGCCATTCTGATGTAAATTTGCTGCTGTGTTTGGGATCATTGTCCTGCTGCATGACCCAGTTTTGGCCAAGCTTTAGCTGTCAGACAGATGGCCTCACATGTGACTCTAGAATACTTTGCCATACAGAAGAGTTCATGGTTGATATAATGACTGCAAGGTGCCCAGGTCCTGTGGCTGCAAAAGAAGCCCAAATCATCAGCCCTCCACCACTGTGCTTGATAGCTAGTATCAGGTGTTTGTGCTGAAATGCTGTGTTTGGTTTATGCCAAACATGGCGCTGTGCTTTATGTTCAAACATCTCCACTTTGGTCTCATCTGTCTAAAGGAGATTGTTCCAGAAGTCTTGTCGTTTGTTCAGATGCAACTTTGCAAACCTAAGCCGTGCTGCCATGTTCTTTTTAGAGAGAAGAGGTTTTCTCCTGATGACCCTTCCAAACAAGCCATACTTGTTCAGTCTTTTTTTAATTGTCACGAACTTTAACATTTAACATGCTAGCTGAGGCCTGTAGAGTCTGAGATGTAGCTCTTGTGTTTTTTGCAGTTTCTCTGAGCATTGCACGGTCTGACCTTGGGGTGAATTTGCTGGGACGTCCACTCCTGGGAAGATTGGGAACTGTTTTGAATGTTTTCCACTTGTGAATAATCTTTCTCACTGTAGAATGATGGACTTCAGATTGTTTGGAAATGGCCTTATAACTCTTCCCAGATTGATGGGCAGCAACAATTGCTTCTCTAAGATCATTGCCGATGTCATTCCTACTTGGCATTGTGTTAACACACATCTGAATGCTCCAGATCTGCAAACTGCCAAAACTTCTGCTTTCATAGAGGTGCTCACACTTGCTGATGATCAGTAAATCAAGTGCATTAGATTAGCAGCACCTGGCTGCTACTTACCATCTTAATTTCTATGGAAGCAGTAAGGGTGTACTTAGTTTTCCACACACTGCTTCTTGATTTTGGCTTATTTTTTGTTAAATAAATAATGACATGGTGTAATATGTCATCTCAAGTTTAACTTCAATAATTTTAGAACCTGTTAAAGACCAAATGATTTTTATTAAGTTCTGATGTATAAAACCTTAGAACTGAAAGTGGATGTACTTTCTTTTTACCATGTTTGTATATCTGTGTGGTATATGTATATGAATCTGCAGCCAACTGCCTAACTTAAGAGATTGCAAGAACTAGAAGCAGACTGTAAAACCTTTTCTTCTGATGAAACATAAGAAAATTGTCCCTTTTTCACACTTTTGGTGCTTGGTTAACTGGATTACAAAATGTTTTGTTTGACTATTCAAAGAAAAAAAATGTGTACCTTGTCTTGTACCTTACCCTCAGGTTTTGTGAGCTCTCTGAAGGTGGGCAGGGAAATGAAGGTGTGTGACACTAACTGCATGGGCTCCAGAAGACAGGCGATGTTATTGGGCTGACAGTACTTCTTGCAGCGAACAACCTCAGACCGGTCAAGCCTCACCCCTCTAAATAAGTGAACAAACATACTCACCCACAAAAAAAGGAAAAGAAAACACACATGGCCTCTGACCTTTAGGTTCTGGTTGTTTAAAGCCAACCACCTTAGAACAAATCAGGGAAACTCGATAGTGTTACACAAACGCTATTTGAATAAGACAGAAGGGGCACTGAACATAGCACTCAGCATAAAAAACAATCGAATTCTTCAAATTCTGTGTGGTTTGGAAGAATAATAAACCAACAATGGCTGAAGCTCATGCTCCAGTCAAACTTTGTAGCTTGTGGAGACTTGTGCTGTCATTGATGTCTTTCTGATGCACAAATTCAAGTTGTGTGGGAAATGAATTACTACACTCACAGAGAATGATCCACAACCTGCTCAGGAAAATATTTGGATTTGCTGAGCATCCCCGGCTTAACATCAGATAATCTCTCGAGGAGGATTTATGGGGCAAGGGAGTGTTCTAAAAGACTCCTAAATTGTAAGCAACATGACTAGACAACTCCCCAGCCTATCCCCAGGGCAGCTCTCATCCTATTATTTAGGGCTTTGTTTATTCCACAGACTAATCAGTGACAGGTCAGAGGGAATGGAGTGCCTCTACTGGCTCCTAAAGCTAACGCCACCTGAAGCATCACTATTAACTACCTGTCTGCTACAGAAGACTTTTAGAGAGGTTTCTAAGGCATTAACAACCCCATAAATCAAGAGTTTGAGAACTTGTGATCATGAGGGAACTTTTGGAACAAAATAAAAGCCTTGATTATGACATTCAAGATGTTAAACTCAAGCTCAGCCTTGACAAAGGAGGCAAGTCAGTGCACGGTTATACTGGGTTATAAAAACATCCATGTTGCCATGTATAAGTCCAGTTAATGTGCATGGCAGCCATATAGCCACACTGTGAGTCATGGGCCGTGGATCTCTGGCGCTCCTCAGGGGACCTATCTGCTGCAGCTCAAAGCCCAAGCCCAGCTTGGGTTGCAGGGCTCCTTTCATGGAGAGCGAGGAGAGAAGCCCCTGACAAAAAGTCAAGCCACCACTGGGTAGGGGCTTGTAATTAGCAATTAGCGGGTGGGTCCAAGTTTTGCTTTGGCCCAGGCCAAACCCACAAAATGTTCTCCTAGTTTATAATACCACGGCCTGAGCTGCAGAAAGACCCAAGCAGGGCTCTAGAGGATGAGGTGAAAGCTGTTGGGGTAGAGAGTAAATTTACGAGAAGATAATGACCTAGAGTGAACTGCCCCCCTTAAACACACAGACGGGCTCTTCAAAGCAGAGGCATCAGTTGAAGGTAATTACAGTTCAGCGTTCAAAAATGCCTCTATGTGTATGTTCCTGTTCATTTGTGAATATGTGCATTTGTACATGCAAGCATGCATGTGTGTCATGCACACACACACGAACATACGTGCGCCTTCTTCATCTCCCCATGCCTCACGTGGCCCAGCCCAGGAGAAAAACCCCAATACTCTCAGACCAGAAAGAAAAACAGAGTTTTTGGATGAAAGTCTTCTGGTCAAGTGTAGGGCCTTTTATTTTTTTGGTAATTATTATTTATAGTCAGCACATTGATAACGCCCCAACACAAACACTGCAGGGCATCATTCATTTTGTGCGCGGTGATGTTGCTGTACCACAAATTGTTCAGACCACCGGCCAGAGCCCAGAGCCCCATAACTCACTGTCAAAGGGGAGGAAAAAACTCCTGTATGCCACTATACTCTTATTTTCAGGCTATCCCCAATAGGGACCAAGTGCATCTTTACTACCCTAACAGTTCAGGACAAGAGGAACCTAAGAAATCTGAATTTACAGTTATTAAAAGCCACAGCCCCTCGGGCAGCAGACTCACAGCACGTCAAACTATTTATACTCTCTGCTGGTGCACATTTCCCTCTCCTTTGCCACTGCGCCTCATCTCGTGTCACTTACTCAGCCTTCATTTGGATTATCTGTCTGTGTTGGGGTTTGCACCCGCAGTACGCAGTGGAAATCTGTGTATTTCAAATTAGGCCCGAAATGTAATGGGAGCTAAAGAGATGTGCATGAAAATCACTGCCGCAGAAAGATGCTGTTGCGGTGGATGGTAAGTGACATTTGGGAAGCAGGAGTAACAGTGCAGTCTGGTCCCAATCTGCCTTATGACTGGAATTTGAAGGAATGGAATCACTTTGTTGACTTTATAAATTAGGAATTTTTACATATGTGCATGTGTAGTCTATGGAAGGTTTTGGCTTATTTACAGTTTTTTAGCCAGAAAAAAAATAGTCTGGTTTGCTCATATCTGTACAAATATAATGCAGGGAATCTTTAAAAAATAATCAAGAACTTCAATAACAACTAATAACAACTAATAACAATAAATGTTGTTTAGTGCAAGTATATGCAAAATGCTAAAATACTTTGCATATTGATTGTTGTAATTGAATGACTTTTTTTAAAGTCACATCACAGAATATAGTCTGAATCATCTGAAACTACTGGAATAATCGTAATATGAAACTTTGTGAGGGAAATCTTCATGCCTCCATCTGTGATTTAGCCTCACATTCCAACTGCTCCCTTTGCTGTATTTGATTAAACCCCACAAAGCACCATTATCAAACACTGGTTTTGACTTGAACATGTGTTATTTCTATTTCAGTTTTAATAGAAAACTGTTCATCCAGCACATAAACCATAAAATACTGCAAAATGTCAGACTTTATCATGCAACCATCATCAAATTACACTCAGACTTGGGTTGTTACCATTTTGAGATTTATCACTGGCCTAGAACGCCACCTACAGTTGCTTCTTTGACAATCCCTTACCTAAAAAAATACATTCAGTCGGACCTAATATAAACTGCCAAATAATAATCCACGGGTTGTGTTTAAAAAAAAAAACAAAGTTTATTATGTAAAATGCTACACAACTACAAATTCTGTTGTTTGTCTTTTCTTCTGGTGTTTAATGTGTTTTTCAGTGCCAAAAAATGATGCGTCGTGTAACGTGCATGTATTGGCAGACAGAGTAATATCTGGGTTCATTAAAAAAAAAAACCTATGTAACAGAAAAAGCTTGGATAGCTGATAAGACAAAGGGGACAGCTGCACGATAGTTGTGGACCAACAGTAGCCCTGAAAGGACCAGACTTGCTAGAAACTCATGGAAATCACAATTATATTTACCTGCGTTATGCTCTAACTATACTTTACATTCTGTAATCATTTATACAGCATACGGTAGCCTATATTGCATCCCCATGCTTTACTCTTGCATGCATTTTGCAATTTTCTGATTTTTTCATGAGATTATGCACTTAATATAACACATCCTTTCTAAGAGGGTAATAACTTGTGCAAACCTATGAAACTCTTGTGTTTATTCTAGTAGGGAATTATAGGGTACTCTGGGTTCCTCCTGAGTAACAAACACCAGCACTTTAGCCAGGTATGTGGTGATTGTGCCATAGCGGCGCAGCCTCAGCTCCAGAGACAGCTCAAAGTCCTGTGGCTTGTTGATGAGCTTAGCCACTGACATCACGCCACCAGTGGGCATCTGCTCAGTCTTGAAGAAACCGCCCTCGTTGCCGGCTGCGATAGCAATCTGGATGTCATCGCCAGGCACGGTGTGGGAGGGGCCCATGCGGAAGATGTTGGTGAAGACGGGGATGTTGGTGGGGAAGGTGAGGTAGTAGTAGGTTATTCTCAGGGGCATGGTCAGGCACTCGACAGAGTCATTGCAAAGCAAGCGTTCACATCGACTGCAAAAAGAGAAGAGTGGAGGCAAGACGGGACAAGACAGAACAAAACAGGCAAAGAGAGAAAGAGAAAGGGAGACCAGGTGTAAATTTCACTTGCCGTGCATGGCATGCAGTGAAAGGAACATCACTTTCAGTTATGGTGCCCTCTGTGGGAGCATGCAAAATCTTCTGTCACCGGTGCCTCCAAACACAGGTGGGTATACACAGTCTCTTCTTCATGTGCGCCAAAATTAAAATTGAAAAATATCCATATGCACTTAATAACTCTAAAACAACAAAACATGCTACAGCCAAAATCATACTCAAATCATTCTAGCATTGAGCACACTGGACATGCAGGGGCCCTGATACATAAACAAATAAGGATTAATTTAAAAAGCCTGATAATGTTGTACATAAACTTAAAGCTCTGAATATGGTGACTGTTTCAGACTTAACTGTAAGGAACATGGACCTAACTCTATGAGTGTTTATGTGCACAAGGCCTTCTGATAAGGGTGAACTTTTTATGTCTAATATTGCCGTAACACAGAGAGCACAATCACAGTTATGCCTGTTCATGAACGTGTCCCTGCTCAGCAAAGAATGTGCAACAGGGACACAGTTCAAATACTCACGTCTGTCCAACCCGTCTGTAGTTGCTTGGACACTCGACAGACAGGCATCTGAATCCTCCCTGTACATTGAAGCAGCTTTCATTCTCTGTGCATGTATGTGTTCCTGTCACGCATTCATCAATATCTGAAAGACGAAAAGTGTTTTAAAATCATTCACAAGCACAATTTTATCCAAAGCTTCCCCAAACCTGGGAAAAAAAAGAAGCTTCTAACAAACATCTGCAACATGACATTAAGGACAGCTTACCCTGGCAGCTGCGTCCATTGACTGCCAAGGTGTAGCCATTGACAGGACAGGAACAGTGGAAGCTGCCAGGCGTGTTGTGACAGCGATAGGAGCAAATATGACCTCCGGTGGGCAGGGCACATTCATCTATATCTGGAAAGATCAAAGAAAAAAAGATAAAAGCAATTTCTAACCACAGAGTAAATTTATAATACATTCATTTTGTTTACATACACATAATAGCGACGGCCAGCGACCATTAATGTCTGATCCAAATACGTCACACATTGACGTTCTCACATACAGCTCTGCCAGGAGCTTAAAAAATTCAAGGCTGAACTGCATGTGTGAAAGCTTATATTCACAGGAATTTGGCTAGTATCAGTACCACTTAATATGTTTCAACTTTACCTTCACAAGTCATGCCATCTATGTCACTGAGCTGGTATCCACGGCGGCAGTAACACTGGTAGGAGCCATACACGTTGGCGCACTCTTGACTACATGGGTTGCCTTCACATTCATTCAAATCTGCATAGAAAGTGTCATAGTTAACATTAAAATACGTGTGTGTACCTGTGGTACGGTATGTGCCTAGTTTTTGACAAAGAACAGATAACCATGAAGGCTACTTAAGTAACATGAGTGCTGGATTGATGGCTGGCAAAATGCTGTATGGGCTGGCAACATACAGTTACGTATTTCTTAAGTTAGACATTGATTAGTGGGCCTCTCTTTTTTGGCATATACTGGTGAACTATGAGAACACTACAGACAAAGACAGAAAAGGACATTATAGTCCCATCCCTTAGCTGTAGCTGTAATCAAAGCCAAAAGGTAGCCCAGTTCAGAAATTAACAGGGGTTTCTATTGTTTAAGTCACTGGAATATATGCACTGTATAGCCTACAGTATCTGTGCTTAAATAGTTTTCTTACCATCACAATTTCTGCCATCAGCAGCTAACTTGAAGCCTGTGGTGCAGCTACACTTGTAGGATCCCAGGGTGTTCTCACACTTATGAGCACACAGGCGACCAGGGTAGTGCCTGCATTCATTAACATCTAGGACAAAAAGTCCAAAACTCACAAAGTAAGAAGCTGAAGCTGTGGCTCCAACACACATTTCAAGCAGTAGTGCTACACACACATACTGTGTGTATTTTGTATATACAAAGCAAAAAAAATCAAAAGACTCCTTACCTTCACAAACCCGAGTGACGCTATTGAACATGTAGCCAGCTTCACACTCACAGCGGTAAGAGCCCAACATGTTGAAACAAGCATGACCTCCGCAGACGTTTTCAATGCTCATACACTCGTCAATATCTGTGGACGGGGATACAAGCAACAGAGAACACCATGATATCCACTACAGGGTTAGTGAGATGCTTTGTGTGTAGGTGTGATGAGTTCTTCACCCGTACCAACACAGCGTGTGCCCTCTTCATTGAAGCGGTATCCTCGACCACAGTTGACAGAGTTCCTCTGGCAGATGTAGGAGCCCACTGTGTTGATGCAGACCTGCCCACGGTTGCACGGACCTGTCTGGCTAACACATTCATTGATATCTGAAAACAGGAACGTAGATGACAATGTTATGTTACATTTTGGTCTTGGGTTTCTGTTTCTGTTAAGTTTTATGCTGTATGATCAATTCCCTTATGTTTCTTAGTGTTTAGCTTTCCCCCATGTCTTCAATGCTTCTCTTTCTCCCCTGTTTCTCTGTGTTAGCTTCTTTAACAATTCCTGTTTTATTTAGATTTTTTTTTTTTTAATGATATTTCTTGTATGTCTCTTATTGTTTTACTTCCTATCTTTATCTTCCCACCTCTGAAGCCCTGGTTGTCTCCACCTATGCCCTTTGTGTATAGCCCTGTCCCTCGCTTTTTATCAGTTCATCTGTTTTATCTCCAGCTTGACCTATTTGTGCTCCCCGTGCTTCACTGGATTTCTATTTTTTTTTATAGCAGCCCTGTCGACTTTGTGTTTTGTTTTGAAAGTTCTTTCTAGCCATTAAAGGCTTATCTTTTGTTCATTAGTCCTGCCACAGTGTCCTGCATTTGGCTCCTCTCGATCAATGTAACAATGGCTCTGATTAACCTTACGCCAGGTAATTAATGACATGATGAGCTATAATCCATACTAAAAAAAACCCCACTTTGTTTTATTGTTTAAACTTAATTAAACAAACCTTTCTTAATTCTAAAATAAAATAATCTGGAAAAATAAATGTTAGCACTACTGATCAGGATAAGTTTAAGCCCAACAGTGAGCCCAAAAAAGGCTTCAGTGTCATTAGAAATGATCCGATGAATCTGGAAATGTGACCAATCTAAGGTTTCAAGAAGAGAAGACCCAATGAGGTCAATTTATTGAAGAGCATATGCTGCAGTTATCATATTATTGAATATTTTACATTACATTACATTAATATTAATTTACATTTAATATGGCAAAAATTTTGACCTGATTATGGTGCAGGATGAAATGCCAGAATCTCAACATAACAGCTACCAGTACATAAAAAAAAGCTCAAGACCAAAAATATTTTCCTGAGATGGCTATCTGCATGTTATAGCAAAGCTCTGGATAGGACACCTTTCCACCATAAAATCCTTTGGTACTGATGCTTACCAATACAGTTTCCAAGGGCATCTTGGATAAAGCCAGGGCCACACTGAACCCTGGGCAGACAACGGAATGACCCCTGGGTGTTTTGGCACACAAATTCTGGGCCACAGTTATGGATGCCAGTCTCACACTCATCAATATCTGGATGAAGACATGAACAGCAGAATTGCCAGTCAACACACTATGAACACCAGCAAAAAAATATACACGAATAAGACTCGCAGATCAATGTCCACAGTGTCTCTCTACAAACGAGGGCAATGTAGCTGACCTTTGCACTTGTTGCTGTCAGTGAGTTCATATCCTGTTCCACAGCTGACCTCTCTCTGGCAACGGAATGAGCCCTCCGTATTGATGCAACGCTCTCCTCCCCGACAGTTGCTGGCTCCCAGCAAACACTCATTGATATCTGAGAAAAAAAAGCAGGAGAGATGGTAAAGGAGCACAGCAGGATACTTCTCTGCCAAATATCCTGCTGAGGCTCTGTTGAGACTCATTTGTTTTTTTCTGGGCCCTGTTTACTGTACTTTCTTTATCACACAAACGACAACATGCAGAGTCCTGACAGTAAAATATTACACTGAAATTGGAATATGTAAAAAAGTACAAAGGTGGCTCACCCTCGCAACTCTTTCCATCTGGTTTGAGTTTATAGCCTTTGGAACAGGCACAAGTGTCATTCCCCACACACTGATGAGCGCATTTCCCTAAGAGGCACCACAAATACATTAATAACCGATCCATGCATTTTCAAGTACGTGTAGAAAAGCATAATTGTTGGCGTCTTATACTTCACCTCTGCACTGATCATTTAACACTAAATCTTCATTTTCAATCGTGTCATCCTTGTTAGGCACTGCGTGAGAGAGGGGCGAGAAAAAAAAAGCATACTTATTCATACACTCACTCCTTAACACATTATGCATTAAATCTTTGGGCACAAAAATGTGTCACCAGTGAACTGTTGACTTATTTTTGATGGTCACTAAATTGCTTATGTCATGCAATCCACAGCAACACAGTTTATCTGTTATATAAAAAATGCAGTTAATAGATTTTGTTGCCATGTTAACACATGGTAAAATTATAATTCCAGCAGCACTTTGCTCCAAATCATTTGGAAACAATAGGCTGTTTTTTTGTACAGAAATTTCCTGCATTGCTTAAATGTCCATGAACAACACAATAAATCTGTGCAACTCCCACGGTTGCTGTTCAGTAGCTGGAGCTAACCTGCTTGTACTTAAATATGATCTAAAAATGTAGATTTCTATTGTAAATGTGTCCAGTCTTGATCTCCACTGAAAGCTACATGCAATGGCCATATGCATCCACTAGGGGGAAGTGTGGTCTTATGTTTGACACCAGCAGTGCTCAAATTTCTCTACCTAATTATTTTCATGTGGTTTATAGCACAGGTTTTCACTTACTGTATTCTGTTTTATAGAAGCTGTGGATTGAATTTCCTATTTTTTATTTTTATTAAAAAAATAAAAATAAAAAAGAAATAGCTTCCTACAGGTTTGCATTTTTTACCCACATTCAGTTTGACCTTGCTGACCTGCCTGCGTGTCTGTGGTTCCATCCACGCAGCAGGCCCGGGACACCAGACTGCACTGATAGCCAACAGACAGGTTGTGGTCACAGGGTAGGCCCAGCTCCTGGGCTGCCTTGCCCAGCAGACAACAGTCACAGCACATCTACAGAAAACAGGATACAATACAGCTTAATTAATTCATTTTACAAATAACTGAAAGGGGGAAAAAAACACCCTTTTTAGGACATTGTGTACCAGCAGAAGTAAAACCAAAAACATAGGCAGGGAAGAGGAGACTGTGGGTTGGTAAAATAAGTGAGACCGCCTTTTAGACTGACAGCTGAGAATAAGTTGCTTTAGACAGACAGCCAAGCTCTCAATCAACCAGACAGACATAAAAGAGGGTTGTTGCTTTTTTTTTTTTTTTTGAGAAGACACGCCAACTGGCAGGCTTCAGACAGGACCAGAAAGGAAGTCAGTCAGTAAGAAAAAGAGCATACAGAGAGACAGTGATGAGATGACATCATCCCCCCTCTCCCTAATCCACGGTCAATCAATCATTATGACAGCCTGGTAATGTCAGTCATGGAGAAGAAAGGTGGAGAGTGTGAGGGATGGGTATGTTTTGGCAGTTTGATTATGTAGCTGAAATCTGTGTGGTGTACATGTGCAGTGTCTGTAGTGATTGCAAGACTGAACATATGCCAAAGATTGCAACTGTAATAGTTGTGTACCAGTAGTGGCTCACTGCTACTCTGTCCGTGTTTGTGTGTGCTTGTTTATGTGTGGGTATATGCCTGTGTGGCCTTGACTCTGTTCTAGAAAACTTTTTGGTTTTAGGAATCCTTTAGTGTAAACCATCCACAATAAACTCATGAGCACACTGGGAAAAAAAGTAGGATTTACAATGTTCAGACTGTGCAAATAATGAATATGCTCACAAACAAAATGTCATCGCCTGAACAGATCACGCAAAGAACTGTCATATATCTTACCTTCATTCAGCGTACCCCCCCCCCCCCTTTTTTTTTTTTTTTTCTTTTTTTTTTTTTTTTTTTTTTTTTTTTTTTTGAAGTTGTTTTTG
>VUQI01003459.1:0-10534 GCA_015106735.1 Paratilapia polleni | reverse complement strand
GTGGTAACCCCCCCCCCCCCCCCAAGAGAAAAAAGAGAAAACAAATAATGAATTACTCAGAATGGTGATTGTAAAATGCCTCCAACAGATCCATCTGTCTGAGACAGTCTAGCAGGAGTAAGCGAGATCAGATAATAAGTTAGATTAGGTAGGTAGGGAGGATAAGTGTCTGGAATAGCAGTCCACAGTTTTACAGATTTGCTGCCCTCTCCCAGAGGTGCAGGAGGAATTTTATTATGACCATTAAATCAAAATAGTCAAGCTGAGGCAAAAGCAGGAATAGTTATTAGCACAAACAGTCCCCACACTGATAAACCTTGTGGAAATGCTATGCACACAGTGCAGTAAAACACTTAATTTCTCAGGTTCATTTACAAGTTTCTATAATCGCAGGTCAGAATCTATAACTATGTTTGGGCAAGGTATAATAATGACATAACGAGGAGTGCATCGAAACTGACATGTGTTTGGTTTTGTTTGTTTTTAAGAAAGTGAGTGAGTTTACAGGAAAAATTGTGACCATTCCTACTACAAAAATGAGGTTTAACCTGGCAGAATGGACTGAATGTGGATATAGGATTTATTACTAGACAGGCACATTAGCTGACTCACTACTGACTTTTGGAAGTCTGGCACATCCCAGTATTCTCTGGCCAATAAACCTTGTAGCAGCTGGATGAAATGAGATGACATTTTAAAAGCTTTTCACATGGGCCTACCAAGTAGGCCCTCTCTCGCTCTCCCACTCTCTCTCCCTTTCTCTCACTGTGTCATTTTGCTTTTGAATGTGTGAGTAACACCGGGGTGTTCAGAAGAAGTTATCACAAAAAAAAACTGTGCCTACAAAAAGCTGAAAATATGGGTGTATAACATTAATAGCTCTTATTTAATTGTGAGTACCCAAAAGTCATATAACCCTGTGCAGCAATTCTCCCAACTCTGCACATGTAAGTTTTTATTTTGTTTTGTTTTTTTGATCACTTCCAGTAACTGACATGCTGTTGTCAAAACACATGATTTGTATTGGAACTGGAAAGGCATCCAAGAGGTACCTTTCCAGATTCCACAAAACAACTAATCCTAAACTCTTTCTCTTCAGGGGCTTAGTCAGTGAATTTTTAAATGTCAGGAATAGCCACTTACTCTTAACTTCTCCCAGTGATCTGTTCTGGACTTTTCTCCCCACAGTAGCATTCTGCTGATAACTAACTCTAACCCACTAGGCATCACTGAGTCATTCCTTTGCCACCACTGTCTGCTGACTTGAAAACCTAAATTGAAAGAGCAGAAGTGCTTTAAAACTGCGTGGCTTCTTGTATTTTATCAAAAGAAGCAAACCAGGCACAGCTGTGCTCTGGTTTAGATACAGTCTGCCATAATTCTCTGTCTCCACGGTGCATTGTCTGTCTGGAGAGGGCTAATTTCCATTTTGGATGATGGTGCTGGTTGTGAGGGCCATTCTGTCTTTTGGCAGAGCAGCACATGGCTTGTCTGCGTCTAGACGCCTCATGTAAACAAGGCTTAATGAGCCTACTGGTGGAGCTCCGCCTAGACAGAGGAGTTGGCCTGGGCCAGACATCACAACAGAAGTGTGCATCTCTTTCAAAGGCACCACAAAGGCTGCAACAGAAGAAGTAGATCTTATTCGCTTACCCTATCCAGCTAGAACACATGATAATAATAGATGGTCATGCAATTGGTTGAGCTGATACCTAGCAGAAATTTGCTCAAAACTGACCTGTAACCCCCCCCCTACAAAGAAGGCAGCTAAGAGAAAAGTCCCCCTGCTGACTTTGAAAACTGCCCCATGAGCCTTTATATATGGCAAATCCTACGCCTTGGTGACCCCGCTGTGAGTGCTCACATATAAATCACGCCCTTCCGTCTGGACCACCCTGTCCTGGTGAGATACCGGTTGCTCTCACATAGCATCACGGCATACCAAGACACTTGGCCTTTGACTTGCAAGGCACAGAGTAGAGAAACCGAGGTCAGGGATGACTCTCACTTCAGCTGGTGTGAAACTACATTTTAACACTCTCCATGTGAGGTGACATATTCTTTTATCACTTTCCAGATCAAAGTGATTCTTATCCACTGTGGAAGTAAAATGTAGTAGTGAGAGAGTTAAAGGTAGAAAAGGTTAACCGAAAAGTTATATAACTTTGGACTTTGTTAATGCAGTGTACAAAAAGCTGGAAAATAGCCTAGGTGATACTTTATACTGTCACTGTGATACTTGCAGTACACTGTGAGGAAAAAACAATAAATAAATACATTAAAATATCCGCATTTCTAAACAGTAACTGCAATGTTTTACTTTATGAGATGTTTAAAGCTTAGTCATTTCAATACAGACCTGAAACACTTTGAAGCACCCAGCTTTGTAAACTGTGCTTTTATCACATGCCCCAACTAGTCCTCAGACAAATGCATCACCTCCCCAAGTCTCACCCTTTGTCTGTTATCCGTTTGAGTCTTACTTTAAACACCTTGGCAAATTTATAAAGTTACATTAAGGCTGCCACGCGCGATATGCGCCATTCACCCAAATCAGCATCATACACACTACCACTGTGTGGCTTGCCTCGTAGTAGTGACAGCCAGCTTCTTACACGGAGGTAACTTACCTTGGCCAACGAGAACGCCGAACAGAGAGCAGAGCAGCGCTACACACAGACCCATTGAAAAGAGGAGAGATTCAGCTGCAAACTGGAGAGAAACAGACGTCTGAGAGAGGTGGACTTCCCGATGCTGGATGTTCTGTGGGATGTGTGAATAAACAGCAGTGCTGCTTAAAAAAATAAAATAAAATTAAAAAAAAAAAACAAGAAGAAGAAGAAGAAGAAGCAAGACTGCGTTCGGGGGAAAAGAAGTGGATGTGATGGAGCTGAGAGTCGCAGTTGCAGCGTGACTGAAAGAATGAGCGTCTAATTACGGCACCGTGAGGGGGGCGGGCTGGGGCCACAAACACGGACTTATCAGAAAACCTTTTTCTTTTTTTTCGTATGAACTCCAAATTATAATCGTCTTATTTTAGCACACGCTGCAGTTAAAATATATAATTAAAATATATAATTTGGCTAACTTGTCAACTGGAATTCACAGATAGTATATTTAGATGTGTGTGTTTGCTGTAATTCATCAAAGCATTATGAGAGGAATGATTGTACAAAAGACCTATCGTTGTCAAATATTTTATGTGACAGATACATTGTTGGGTGTCGTAAAGTGTAACGTCTGAAATACTGCCTGATAGATGTGTGAGCCTCCACTGGGACTCGCAGTCGTCTTCGGGCTACTGTACCGTGAAGTATGCATACACACATGGAAATTGTACTTCCATCAATGGCAGAGCAGAGTATTTCTGCCTGTGACTAATGACTGTAGTGATTACCCAACATCTGGAGCTGGTTTGGGGGTATTTTAAAAATGTGTTGTGGCTATGTCCAGACTGTAAGCCTTGAATCCTTTTGGATTTCTCTGAGGAAATAGGGGGGAATGAAAAAATAAATATTTTCACTACCACTGTCTGCAAATAACGTTGTTATATCTGAGGTTGTTGCACTTTAATGAAGACTGGCTATCAAAAATTAGAACTTGGCTCTGTGGTCCTGCATCCCACCCTTAATAAGTGTATCTTCACAGTGGTGTTACAGGTCACTGCAGGCCTACTATGAAGCTAAATTTCCTCTAGTAACGCGAATTAATTAAATCTTCCATAACTGTGCCACATGTGTGAGCTCACCATCAGCCAAAGTGCACACACACACACACGTCTACTAGAACTGGCAAGAAGTGGAGAAATAATTGCTATACTGCTTTATAAACATTTTGTACCAACTAAGAACCTCTGCAAATTCAATCAGTCTACTGACTCTGGGCATGGTGACAGAGAGAGGTTAAATGATCTTCTAATCAAAGCCATATGGCTCCACCACCAGTCTAGCCAGACAAGAAACATCACCAGGGGCTTGATACTGGGACACCACAGGCATACAGGAAAGCCCACAGGTATATGACAGTTATAAAAGGATAACTGCACTGTTAAATGTGTAGTGCTTGATGAGTGGTGTCTCAGTCTCTTTGTGCTTCTGCCCACCACAGCCTGTATTTATTCTGTTGACAACTTATCTATAAATGTACATTTTAGTAGACCACACTAGTGTTTTGCTTTTTTTTTTTTTTAGCCCATCAAATTGTACAATTAAATTGCAACTGCAGGTCTCTTTCACTATACTATACCACTTTTGCAGAGGTGGCTAGCTGGGGTGAGGTTTGAGAATGAGAAAAGTTTTAATCTTTTTTTTTTTTTTTTCTTTTGCTTAGAAACCACAGCTGCCTTTTCAGTATAAGTGTCCAGGTTGCATTTTTTTCTAATAAAACTTTCTTGAAAATTGGCTTTACTGTATAAATAAGCTTCTGGAGAACTTGCTTGAGCAGGTAATCCATCACAGAAACATTATGTCTGTTTTGATTTTCTCCTTTTCATTGCAGTTGCATGGAAAACAGGAAATATTTTTGAATCAACCTGGACAGTACAGCACATCAATTAGACATTGACAAGAAAAATGGCAGACATGATGGGGTTTTTTTGTTTGTTTTTTTTTTATATTTTTTAAGTGAATTACCAAATCTAGCATTTGGCATGTTCATGTTAATACTTGTGCAAAATAAATTAAGTCTAATAAGGCGGGAAAATGTTACATCATATCTTATATAGTGATGCTATAAATGTCTACAACATTAAAAAAAAGTATATCCTCTTAATTATATGTAATTCACGCTGTACCTCTGGGTTAAGACTATGCTATTACTAAAGCAGTGCATGTGTAGTTCCTGGAGACCTCTATCAGCCAAAGATGGAGCAACCCCCTCTAAGAGTTATCACAACAACAAAGGGCACCCCTTTAGTGCTGACCTGTCCTAATCTTATCTCTGTATAGTGTAATGAAGAGATAATATCCCATATAAGGAATGAAGAATGTCCAGAAAGAGAGCCAGACCCCTGCCATGCTTCTAGTCCAGCTGGCTGGAGAACAGTCAGAGGGCAACTTCCCATGCCTTTCAAGTCACCAGAAACAACTAAACCCTCATTCCTTCTCTCCACCTTAAATCTACATTTGGGCTTTAACAAGAAAAAGCAGCATGAGCTGACTTGCAAGCTAATAGGTGGAGGAAATTGGAGTGGCCAAGGTCGCATTCAAACAGTGTTAATCTTGTTGTGGGGGCGTGTAGCACAGCTCCTTTGAAGCTCAGCAAAGCTTGTCTTGCCACGTCTGTGTCAATCTGCAGAGGGCCACTAACGGCAAAGGCAGAGTGAGATCTGCCCTGTGGGACACGAAGGAGAACAATATGAAACTCAATTAACATGGAGTTGCAGAGTGAAAGATGTGTATAACATTAATCACCAGCTGGAGTTGTTACTCAGATTATAAGCAATTTGAGTTATTATACTTGTTAATACCTGCAAGTTGACCTGCATGCATGAAGGTTTATGAAGATTTATGCCTTAATGTTCTCACTACTGGATATGAGAAAACTATTCTCTATGCCTTATGTGTATAAGAAAGCTTTTTACTGAATTAACATTATGCCCCTGAAAAACAGAATCTCACATATTGTAACATAGGCAGTGCAATGAGTTCTTTACAATGAAGCCTGAATATATTAAAACTGTACATCTGCACTGTGTGAATAAAAGCTTAACAAACTAGACCAAACACAAATATTCTGCACTGTTGTGTGAAAGTATAAAATGCAATCTTCTTTAATTTTATCAGATGACTTTAATTTCCTTTTGATCTTCTGGCTGTGCGGGGCCTTGTAACACACTCACATCAGAGAAATCACAAACATCAAAGCTTATGATTACCATCATCTGATTACAGCTCTACTGACAAATAGACAGCTAAAAACAACCTCTTCGGGCTTCAGTCAGAGATAGAAATATCACAAAACCCAACAGTTTTAATTCTTTTTAGACCAGAAAAATGATTGTTTGGGTTCCTAATTCTTAATTCATATCATGCAATACAATTTAATCATTGAACATAAGTTATATATTTGGTAACGTGAAGGTAATTTACAAATGTTGTTAATAAAGTGGTACACACCACGTGTTATACAGTGCTGCCTGGCAAATATCCAAATGATTAGGAAAATTTGAGCTTTAACACAACACCCTCTTCTCTGCTGTGACAGCTTGGGGCATCCTGGGAATCTGAATATGTGCGTCTGTGTTTTGCAGTCAGGGACGTATTGTCAAGAAATGAGAGCTGAGAGTCTTGACAGTCAGGTGACGCAGTCTGTATTATCTCGGGTTTGATTTCTGGAAAGGTCTGGTCAGGGTAGATGAGCCTCAGGTAATCTTCAAAGAGCTCTTCAATTTTCCTACATGTTGGGGCAATTTCAGTGTTACCTTGGCACTGAAGGAAGATAAAAAAGAAAAGCGCAAAATAGTTGAATACCAAGGGTCAAATATGAACATTGCTTATTTTTGCAAAATATTTTGTCTACAGTACCTCACTGAAGGCTCCACAGTGTCCAAAGATGAGCCTGATGTCTGACACAAACTCTGCAGAGCTTTGGTAGCACATACTCTGCTTAGCCTCCAGACGTTTTTTCACAGTGGAAAAACTCATTGGTCCCTTTATAGTCAGACTGTTATTAGCACATACCTGCAGTATTTAGAAAGGAAATGATAACAGAACAATAAAACATTATTGGAATTTGATTTTTTCTTTCAAATCTACAATGTATTTTGTTAAAGCAGGACACACACACGGGGCTATGGAGTTTCACTCTGTTTTGTTATGTTATACTTCAACTCAAACCACCAGCATCATACTAACCCCTAAGTACAAGTAAGAAATACTGAGAGTTCTGTGTCTGCAAGTAATTTACTATGTAAAGTAAAGCTGCTCTGCTTCTGATTCATAATCTCCTTCTTCACTGATAAACATGGCACATTACATATAATTAAAAATATAGTTACAGTAACTCCATTTGACAGTAATCCTGTTAACTTTTCCACTACAGTCAGCTGTGCTTCCAGACTCACCGGGGGGGATACAGACTTTCGAAAGTCCGAATTCAGCTCACTGCAAAACAAGTGCAGCAACAGCCTCTCACACTTCTGCAGTGGTACAAAAAATAAATCTGAATTAAAACATGTCAAAGCAACCGAATACATTTCTGCCATCTGTAGTGTGTCAAGTAGAATGTCAAACTGATAAGGGCTGTCTCTCTAACACCATTCTGCTTCGTGTCAGCCCTCGCACTCATTCTTATCAGTCGTTAAATGCAAAATGCAGCATCAGGCAGCAGGTCTTTCAGATACCGTGATTAACAAACCAGCTTTTGAAACAATTGTAAACATTTTACCCTAAAATAACAGCTTTAAAATCATTTATTTGCAGCAGGGTGAATGACATCTTTATTTCTACTACCCCACCCAACGTCTGTTAAGGCAGTATGTTACTTGGAAGAGCAGGTAAGTTCTCCTGGGATACGTGCATTGCTATGCTGAGGATGGAGCCAGCAGACAAGACCCTACAGCAGAAGAACGACAGAATGACAGTACAAGCTGCAGCTCCAGGCAGGAGGAGGGGGAAGAGGAAGCGATGTGCACTGCAGAAGCAAGTGAGGAGCAAGCAGGCCAGGCTGCTAACTAACTTAATAGCTCGCAGAACCAGGTCGGCTACACCTTTACTTTTTCCAGCCAATTTTTGCTTTCTGGTATGATGAGCCTCTCCGCTCTGCTTTCGTTTCTGCCTGTCTGTGTGGCAGTTCTTTACTGCAGGCACTCAAGAGAGGGTGTGACACACACACAAAAAAAATAGTACTTTTCTTGTTAAGATAATGCATACAAAAGGAGACAAGGAACTAGTGTGCTCCCTTCTATCCAAAACTATTTGCCAGACTCAGTACTTCAACTTGATGCTTTATTTCCAAGCTGACTGAGATTCCTGGTTAGGGAAAAGCAGAGGAGCTGGAATCTGCACATACACACTCTGGGTGAAAACTGGCCAACTTGCTAGTTTCTGTTCATAATCCAAAAGAGGGCATTTCGACAGCAGTTTAGCTGCTAGAACGCTTGGTGAAAAGAGAAAGCATCTGCTTTCCACAACTGTAATATAACTTCTAACACTGGCTATTATTATAAACTCTGATTTTATTATATTTATTTTACTCCTGTTTGTAGCTGTGATTCAACATCTTAACTTCAGGAGCATAACTGTGGGCTACAAAGTAAATTTATGTTGTGTAAACTAACAGGTTTCCTGCATCCTACACACTCTAACTAAGCAACACCTCTGCCTAAACCAAGCTGAATATTTCCAGAAATTAGAAGGCATCTGAAGCGGACTATCTTCTGTGCTACACGTGAGAATAAATTGGTAGTGAGATTACGAATTTGTGTTTGTAACCGGAGCAGTTGATAGGCTAAGTTCTTTACTGCTTGAAAGTAGAGCCCTGCAAAATGAAGTGTAATTATCACTCGTGGCCACAGAGGCTGCTGTTGCCACTGCTCAGAAAATGCTACATAATTTGTTTTTTTTTTTAAACTTTAAGATTTTCTTTGACAGTTTAATCATTAAATATTTTTCTGCTATTACACAATTTTGGACAAAAGTAAAAACAACATGATTGGCTAGGCAAACAGTTATTTACATAAATTCATAAAACCTCCACCCAAAATGTATTTATGTGCATCAAAATATGTTTATAGATTTGTCCCTAATGTAGCACGCTAGCCATGGTGAACTTTATTTTAGACATTTGTGATGCACTAAAGATATTTTAAATTTATTTCTAAAGAATGACAAAATGGGTGCATAGCTAACCAATCGGAGAGTTTTTTGCTGGACTGACAGCCAAATAAAGGAACAGGAGGAAAGGGCTATTGCATGCACCTACTAGGTGCTAGGTGTTAGAAAAGTAAAGATAAAATATAAATATTTAGATATTCTGCCTGTAACTGGTATATGAAACTACAGGCTTTCTACATCTAATCAGTAGCAGTAAGGTGAGGTGCTAGATATCTAAAAGTTACATTTTGCGAAGACCAAAACTGCTTTATATCTGACCTAATGCAATCATAATGATATTTGCTGACTCTCTGTTGTGAATATTTTTAGCTAATCGGACATTATGGTGTTTCAATGAAATTTAACTCAGTGAAATTTTAAAAAAAGACATTGTTAGTTTTACAAGCTGGAAATATAGAAAATGCATGACTTGCTTGATGATGCTTAACTCTGAACTTAACTTGAATTACTTGGTAATCAAGTAACCTCTTATTATAATATTACTATATTACTATAATTACATAAATGGTACTAAATCATTAAAAAAAAGAAGTACTGACTCGTTTGTCCACAGGGGTAAATGTTCCTTCAAAATCCGTCTCCTTCTTTACTTGTTTGGCTTCAGGTTTGCAGTCATACTCCATTTCAGGCAATAACAGGTCACGGCAGAAAGTGCAAAACCATTCCCTGCTGAAAAGAGACCATTTACAGACTCAGTACAAAACCCAGTAAGCAGGAACTCACATCAACAAGTGCATAATGCTGCTCTCAGATGAAAACCTCACACCTCCAAAATGTAAAAATCAACTTGTCAAAAACAGCTTTGCCCTGAAATGCTGAGGGGTCTGCTTTTCACTCCACACTGAAAACAAGTCAATGATTCTATATTAAAATGAAAATATATGAGTTGCGGCATTTTCATCCGAGACCAGCAATAAATAAAGTTTGACAGAGCTGACCTTGGAGATTTGAGGAGAGCTGGAACATGGCACGTAAGATGAAAAGCTTTATGACACTTGTGGCAGCACAACAGCTCTCCCGTGGACTGACACACAGCACAAAAGTCCTCATTAGAGTCTTCCAGTTGGGCTTTATTTTGGGCTACCTGCTGCTGTTCTCCTGCTGAATGGATGTGATTTAAAGCTCTAGCCTTACTCTGGCCCAGCAGACCACATGGAGACTGTGTAGGGCTATGGGGTTGGTCATCTGTGCTGTCAGGCAGACTGACTCGTTTGGGATGCATCTGAAACTGAAAAACACAGATAACACAGGTCTGAAAATACCATAACCAATATTTTATAGATTTCTTGTCTAGTTGGAGTCTTCTTGTCTGTGTTTAGTATTTGTCATTGGGTTATTTCCTGTGTTTGAAGGTCAGTTTTCTGTTGTGTCATTCTAGTTTTACTTTCTAGTTTTTCTTCGTGATTGTCATCCTAACTGTCTTCACCTGTTTGCACCTGACTGTTTGCACCTGTTTTCTTCTCCCTCCTGTATCTTGTTGAGTAATTAGTTCACTGTTTTCCCCTTTGTCAACTCATCTGTTGTTGTGCTCCTATTTTGCTGCCCTGTTGTAGTTCCTTGTATTGTGCAGAATACAGCTCCTTGTGTTTTGGGTTTCTGGATTCTGCTTTGTGCTTCTGTTGTATTTCATTTTTGGACTACTCATAAGCCAATAAAGGGTCAATTTTTTTTTTTTTTTTTTTGCAATTTTTCTTTTTCTT
>VUQI01003458.1:0-10201 GCA_015106735.1 Paratilapia polleni | reverse complement strand
TATATATGGCACTTCTCCATATGGAAATTAAAAATGTTTTAAGTGTCTGTAATCATTTCTCCTACCCATCCTGGCTGTGAAGTGATTCCAGCATTACAGGACATAATATCCAGTCTATGGCTGTCATGTCATCATACACCTGAATAAACAATTATCTGCATCTATGTCAACTATGACGCATGATTTATTGAAAGCGTGTACTGTAAAATTAGAGGACTGAGAACAGCCCTCCATCCTCCTGCAGCAACACAAACTGCAGTCTGCGTTTGTGGTACTTTTCATGGATGCTTGCTGAGGATGGAGCTGACTCACCACAGCAGACAGAAGTCTGCACAGGAGGGCGCAGTTTGTTTGTGCCTTGCTGATGTTGAATCACCATCCAACACGTCTGCTGGCAAAAACGCTGATGCTAAATCAAAGTTCATATCAGCAAGACACAAGCTAAAGTTTTAGACATGCCCCCCCGCCGTTTTTCCTCACACGTCTCACCTGCAGCCACGTGTTCATCATCAATAACACCAAGCTGCATTAAGTCCTGACTGGGCCATTAAAAGTGGCACAGTGCCAGCTCAGTAATGTCTTAACAGCTTCATCGAATCCCAACAAGCTGCTAACACGTACTGAGCATTAAAAACATTACATGGAATTAAATGCTGATATAATTAAAAGTGGCGTTTTCCTCAGAGACAGGTAAGGTTAACAACAAAATCTGAGGTCAACACCGCTTCTCACATTGCTAGCTGATGTACACCACATATAATTAGTCCACCTGAATTACCCCTGTTTCATTACAACAAACTGGCTCATTGGTGCACTTCAGGATTATGACTTAATGAGGCCAAAACAGCCTCGAGAATCAGGATTGTAAGTACTGCAGCAGCCACATGGGGCTTGACAACAGGGAAATGTCAGCGTCTGTATGACATCCAATGCAGACACCCCTGACACATCCTGCAGTCACACTGTATACACTGCTGCTGCTGTAGCTGGACCACACCCCCTCCAAAAAAGAAAAAAACACAAATGCTGGGCACAAAATAGAAAGTGCAAGGCAAACACTTGTAGTATTTGGCTTTGTTTTAAAAAATAATTGGACATAAACCTGCAGGGAGCTGCCTCTGTTTTACCTCTGTGTTGTTTTCTGCCTGTATGTTTGTCTTTGTAGGAGAAAGAAAGAGAG
Organism: Paratilapia polleni; assembly: GCA_015106735.1. Classification (NCBI taxonomy): domain Eukaryota; kingdom Metazoa; phylum Chordata; class Actinopteri; order Cichliformes; family Cichlidae; genus Paratilapia; species Paratilapia polleni. Next base: position 9,021 of record VUQI01003458.1, on the reverse strand, counting down.
AGAGAGAGCAATGACTGGATCTGTGTCTAAAAATATCCTCTGCATTTTGCCTCTTCTTCTCAGACTTAATCTGGAAGTTTCTTCATACCCTACTCCCCTGTGATGAGGATAACTGGAACCAGGAGGGACACTTTTGAAGTCACGTCTGTCATATTTTTGTTGCTTCGTCATTCATCTACGTCATTCGTCACTTTTTTATCACATGAGATTTCAGAATAGGACAAAATAATAGAAACATCTGACACAATGTAAACAAACTGTGTTTATGCTGCTTTGTGGTCATCATGAGGCTGTAATTTGTGTTTGATTTGATCATTACAGCATGCATTAAGAGTGTGACAACCACAAACTGGCCTAGAAGACAGTATTGCAGGAAAAGAAACCAACATGAATTGCAAATCATCCATTCTGGACTTTTTTTCAAAGCTTTAAAAACAAAAAACAGTCTATAAGCATTAGAATTAAACAACCATTTCATTCTATCATCATCTGTGGTATTGACTACAGATGAAATCTATTAGCCCAGTGACATAAAATTAAATTAATCAATCATGATCACCATCTATCAAGTAAAAATGCCAAGCAAATATTTTATTGATTCAAGTTTTCTAGTGGAAGGATTAGCTGATTTTCCTCTTTTTTAAAATATCACTTTAATTTGACACAGAGCTCTGAGATATTGTAATATTTTATACATCAAATAATAAATCAGAGAACACAGATGTTATGCACAGCCTTAAATAGAACCAATAAAACAGGATTATGTGATAGAAATGTTGAATTTAATGTTTTGTTTTGGGTTTTTTGCAACTTATGTCAGTTTTTAGGAGAAGCTGTTCAGCTCTTTTATCACATGTGAAGCTTTAATTTGTGGAGTTGTGATATTTTGTGACTTATTCTTGGTACTTGTGAGTCATACTAACACAACCATGCAAAATGAATCCCATAAATAATCACTGAAAGTGGGGAATATACTTAATAAAAATTAGAAAAGCTGCCTCTTAATCTTCTTCTCATAAATATATGTATATTGATTAAAGCAGAGGAGCAGGGTGATCACTCAAAGCTTGTGCTCCTGCTGCATGCTTATCAGCTCAGAATCAAATGACCACAAGTTTGCAAATGCGTTGCGCTTGAAACCTTTCGTGGTTAAAATTCATTAACAAATAGCGCAATATGCTGCCCATGGTTTGCATGTAAGGGAAGTAATGGGCCTTTTAGTACCAAGGCAGCGCTATTGATCGCATCCCAAACCTTCTGTGAGTCACGCTTTAACCATTTCCAGTCTAAGTGCTGACTGGGTATCCTGAGAGCGAAGCACAGGCTTAAGAAAGCTGAGACCGTAAATGCCTCTTTCCCATCACCAACCTCGTGTTTTCTCGTGCTCGAGGCTCACCTTTGTCCGTTGTCCATGCCGTTTCCGACACGGCTCCGTAGCTCCTGAGCGCGCGCTCGGTGTCCGATATAGATTTCTTCAGTTCCATGTCGGTGGAGTGCACGCGCGCCGAAACCGAGAAACGATGTTGTCCTTCTGCGTCTCCTCTGTGTGTGTGCGACCCTCCAGATAACTCAGTTTCACCCGGTGACAAGGCTCCAGCGAACCGAGACGTTGAGCATCTTTATTCGAGCTTTCAAGTCCCTTGATGTGTGGATGGAGAGGATGTAGGGAGCATGCGCAGTGCGGGCTGAGACGCGAGGGCTCGGGAGACACCCACTAACACCGAGAATTCATTAAGATTAAAATACACAACACAACTTATATATTTATCTATTTTCTTTCTTTCTTTATTATTTCTTTTATTATTATATATAAAAGAATGTATTTGTTTATTTATTTAATTATAAGCAAATAAGTTTATAATTTGAAATGGACGAACAAGGATGGCCCACGCACTCATCTTTATGTTTATACCACTGTAATGTTTGTATTTTATAAATGTTTTGTCCCCATATTTTCTTTTGTGCCCTGTCTTTTGTTTCAGAATAAAATATTTAACAACAATAATAATAAAAAATTATAATATATAATATACATGACATGTATACTTTAGCTTTATTGTATTTATTTTGAGTTCAATTTCATTTTTACCTCATTAAAATACTTCTATTACTTATTTTATTGAAATATTTCATATTACTTATTTAAGCTATTTTGTTATTGGTTGTTGTTAATTTTTACCTGGTGTAAAAGAGGAATTTCCCAGTTTTGGGAATAAATATTTTATCTGAAAACAATGGACACACACGTGATTTTTAGCCTTTTTAGTACATTTGAACATGCCAAGGTTTTGGATGCATACATTCAGCATATTAAAAGTTAATGGTTTTATAATGTCTCTGGTTATAGCTCTTAAGCCATTTGTCTCCGAAGTGTATCTCAAGCTGTTATTTGATACGCTGATAAAACTGCCAAACACAGTGGATCTGATTACATTAAAGAAAAATCAGACAAATATCTATTTGAGCAGTCTGTTACAAATTTATAAACCACTTTAATAAAAAAGCTTCATTTTATAAGGCGAGGCTGCATTGTCTGAGTAAAACAGATGCAACAGAGAGTGAAAACAGGGGGTGCAGAGTTAAACTATGAGCAGGCAGTCCTTGCTTGATATATTCCCAAAAGTGATGGAGACAGAGCCGCAGCTGCATCTAAATAGTAAGCAATGCATAGGAGTGTGTAATATTTCCATTTGAACACAAGCCGAAACACACAAAAGGCACCTTTTGGCAGCAATGGTGGTACATTTCAAATCAACTGTATAAGAAGAAAACTGTGGGACTGTTCCAGGTATAAGAATGAGTTCATTAATAATATACTTCATTTTTTGTGTTGCTATAACTGTGTGCTTGCTCAGTAAAAATCACAAAATAAATCACTGAGATGCTTTCCATTTATTCAATAAATAACATTTATATCTTCAGCAGTTAGTGCAAGAACTGCAAATGAGATCAGATCAGTTTTCACAGTCAACAGCAGCCATTTGTTCTCTGTGACAACAAAACCAGTCAAAAATAACAAAGACAGAAGTTTCAGACTGTGGAAAAGTAGCATACAGATAGAAACAAGGGGAATATTCATCGCTTTGACATTTCAGTTCCAGTGTAACACATTAGCATACATATAATCAGAAAACCGGAAGCTATTAACAAGAAATAGACACTCTAATAGTACACAAGTAAAGATGCAATTTAAAGGATGTCTGATGAAAGGGACAGCTGTAGTGATTAAAATGTTTATCTGTGTCTCAATTCAAGCACTCCCTTATATATTAATATGCTATTGACAGCAGTAATTTAGTTTTCATCACACAGACTGCATACACAGGCATACTGCTCTAGTTAATTCAGAAAGCATAATTTATTACAAACTATATTTTAGGGTTAAACATACCAGAAAAACAGAACTAGAGCTCCATGAGTTCCAGTAGTACATGGAAACAGAAAGAAAGAGTTAGCTAATTATCTGCATGAAACAGAAAAGAGAAGTGTGCTCTTAAAGTCTATATATAGCATAAACTGCTCCTGAACCGAGCTGCACTTTATTTATAAAAATGAGGCGTCTGATGTTGCATTTTAAGAATCAATGCAGGCAAGTTCATCTATAAAGTCACATTTACAGAGATGGCTGAGACCATGGGATGGTAAATTATTAACATAGGTTATGAAAACAGGCGGGCAGCATTTCAACATTCAAGTAAATGGGGACAAGTTTCATCAATCATTATTAGACAAATGTAGTGTAACCTTTATATGTAAATGTGAAGTGACAATGGTTCAAAATGTAGAGAATCAAAACTGTAATTTCAGATCAGTTTTAGTGTTGATTACATTTTTCTTGTGCTTGAATGGCACACTATTAAGAACAGTATGGATTCATACTGTGCATTCAGTTCATTAGGGTTCTTATGTAAAAATGACCTACCTTCACATTAACAACACAAGGGTATATTATAATACAACATATTATTGGTACTAGAGGTGTCATGATAACTGTGTATGGATAACTGTGATATTTAAAATTGAAATAACAATACTGTGCCAGATATGACAGCATCGTAAGTAACTGTGCAGTTGTTTTTAAGTTCCTTGTTGCACAGTTATGGTTACAGACTTGCTTGCATTTTGAGTTTAATTAATTTGTCGAAAATGACCACACACATTAAACAAAGTCATACATTAATTTGACTAATAGCATTTTGCTATTATTTTTAACTTTTCTATAGATATTGCAATAATTTCTGTGAATTATTTTGACCACAATAATCATGAGGTAAAAATCTGATATTGTGACAGTCCTAACTAGTACAGGTGTGTTTCTGTTTTTGGCACATAATGTACCAAAATGTAAACTGGAACCATTGGAGATATTCCTTAAAAATCATACACTCTTCCAGCCACTGATAAAAGCTTAAGATGAGATTTAAATGTTTAAAATGTTACTCATCATTATGAATTAAAAGTCTAAGCTAATAAATTAGCTGCCACTCCACATGGTGGAAATTATTCTTTTATACACTATTCAGTTTTTCACTTTGATGCAAATCATCTTATCATCTCAACTTCAGTCTTCATAAATCATTCTCCATCTTAAAAAAAAGTACCTCACTTGTGATAAATGTAAGAACACAGGACTGCATTAATAAAAAGTCATAAAAAAGCTGATGGTGATAGTTCACTGTGGTATGGAAGGGTTGGACTGTTTTCTCACAGAGCTGCTATGCCGCATAAATAATACAAATATACTGCATATACATTCAGTGTGCTGGAGGCTTTATGCACTTTGCAGCATCATGAGGATGCACATTTTCAGTCTGACCTCAGTGACTCTTTGACCTATGATCTTGGCAGTGTTAGTGTAACATCAGCTGAGTTAGACCACAGTCCACTGGTCTACCCGAATCCTGTTCAGACCAGTTTCTAGTCATGTTGTGTGACCCTCTATGAAATTGACTGATTCTACTACTGCGTGGGTTTAGATGCTGTCATTCCCCTGTTGGGAGCATCTACCTTGTCCTTAGAGTCTACTTTCTCTTTTATGGATTCTGCTTCATCTTCTTTAGAGGGGAACATCCATGCCAGAGCAGCACTAGCTGTGCCGTCGCCTGTCTGACGTGAGAAGCACAGGAAAGTGGCCCAGACGAAGGCACAGCAACCAGTGAAGGTGGTCCGCACGTACAGAGGCACCAAGGCAAAGTTCAGAAACTGAGAGAAACAGAGATTACAGTATATCCATGTCACTGTCATGTCATATCTGTCTAAGTAATGCTGATAAAAGGGCAGTTGCTATTTAACAGAGCAATGTGCATAGCAACTGGAAGACAAAAGGACTGGACACTGACCCAATCCAGAGGATGAGTAACACAATACATCACTAGACAGGTAGTTAGTAGTCATTATTGTCATCTGTCACGGTCATGATTCACGTTTTCACTGTTATAGTATTTGAATTCTGTTTCTTGTCCAGTTTTTGTGGAGTTTTGGATGCCTGTTTAGTTGGGTTTCTCTTCTAGTGTTCTTGGTTAGTATTTAGTTTCAGTTCCTACTTCAAGTTTTGTTTAGTTGCTTCAGTGCTTCCTCTCTCAGTTCTCTCCTGCCTCGTCTTCCTGTGCTTATGGATTTGTCCTCAGTGTACCATTGTCTTCAAGTTTAGTGTGAGCCTTCACGTCTCTGTGTTTAGTATTTGTCTTTTGGTTATTTCCTGTTTTACTTTGAAGCTTGGTGTTCCTTTGTGCTTTGTGTTAGTTTTACTTCCTACCTTGTGATTGTCCTGATTGTCTACACCTGTGTCTCGTTCCCCCAGCTGTTTCCACTTCCCTGATTACCCTATGTGTATAAATAGTCCCGTCCTTCCCCTTTGTCATAGCATCTGTACCTGTCTCTTCATGTGCCCCATGCTTTTCCTGTCTCACTGTATGGATTTTGATTTCTGTTGGTTCATGTTTTTGGTCTTTGCTTCAATCTAACTAACTAACTTTTCTTTTTATTATCTTTTCTGCCTTTGAGTCAGAGTATTTGGTTTCTAAATCCATAACAGTCATTCATGCCCATTACACATACCACAGATGGGTAGTCAATCCTCTTACACTTCTTTTGCCTGAGGGGCGCATGTGTAGTAGGTGAATTGTAATTGATTGTCTTTTTAGATGAATCCATGCAGTTGCAAGAACTTAGCAGGCACACGGATGTCCGCACAGAGCCTCATGCTTACAGTCTGTTGATGAAATTTAGGTCAAATGGACCCAAGCAGACAATAGCTTACTTCCAGATGTGTAAACCCATCTAAACCCTGTTCTTGCCAAGTTTGTGTTCTGCTTTGGATAAGCCAAACATTTTAAGCATTGTTCTACATTTAGTTTTCTGAATTCATTACACCGTAAATAAATGAAGCTGGGGTCACTTTGTTTTTATACATGCACTTCAGCCCTGAACTTTTACAGACATTACCCAACTTAGCTGCACACAAGAATTCGAATGTCTGACAGATAGGATTATACATTGAACAATCTAACACAAAGTTGGTATAATGTCTGACTGTGCCCATGTGAGAAAGGGCAACATCAGTTCTGGGCTGATGAAAACAGCTGTGTTCATTCACATCGGGTTGATTCAAAGAGTCCGAGGTGTGGCTGAAAGCTGTAAATAATTTCTGAATGGATTTTGCTGATTAGATCTACTTCACTATAGTTCCCAAACGTTATGATACATATGAATGCACATGAGATGATTTATGATGATTTAATTTTGATATTTACCTGCATGAATGGCCAGAACATTAGCCCTGTCTGAGAAGAGAGATAAAAAAGAAAGCATGAAATCAGGGCTAGATAACTTCATCAGGAGAGCACTCAAAGCCAAATTACACATGATAAACTGCATCAATATAACTATGGATAATACACTACGGATAAATACACTGAGCATCAGTTTGGGATATGAGCACACAACACATTGGTCTCTTCTGTTTTGATGCCAGCGCTGTTAACTGTCACAGCTTTAGAAGATAATGGCAAGCAGGAACAGCCTGTCTCTGGTCAAACTCACCTTATAAGTATTCAGGAACTTTTCTCTCCAGTCTTCCATGATGTCCTCTTTGCCCTCCAAGAAACTGACACCTAGATGACACATGAGGAGGCAGTATAAAAAATAAAAAAATTCAATTTTTTTGAAGTTGTTGATACATTGCTACATGTCCTATTGAAATAATTATCAATACAATAACTCCATGTATATTGTTTTGTATTATCATTATGGAGTTTATATAGTCACTTCAGATTACACTGCACTGACTAGTGCACCACCTTTTCAAAAATAGAAACTTTAGATTTAACAAACAGTTTTATAAATTCTTGGCAAGCATAAATTAACATCTTTTACTAATTATTTTGGCTTAAGCCCTCCACTTGGCAACAGAAAAAATGCACCAATAAAAAGACATGATCCAAGATATAGATATATAATTTTTTACACATTTTAAATACAGAAATAATGTCTTCTAGAGTCAAATAAAGTGCTCTACCTATACACATCTAGCAGCATATTTAGGAATGGCTACCAGAGATTTTAAGGATTCAACCGTTTCCACATTTGTAGTGAGTCAGAAAGGTCCCTGTTAGGTCGTCTAATTACTTATCTAAATATGGCAGTCCTGCTTCAATAAATCCAATTTCCACTGCTGAATAAATTCTTTAGTCTGCCTTGCATTTATTGGTCCATTATTCTCTCCAAAAGAAGAAAATGTTAGTTTTACCATCTGCCTTGATTCCAGTTTGTTTTCAGTTTGCATCTTTTACCTTTCACTATTCTATATCCAGAACCAATTATTCTACTTTCAACATTTCAGTTTACAATTTTGCTATAAAATTTGCAGTACTTTTGTGCAACTTAAGCATTCTTTTTAATTCAAGTTACTAGAGAAAGGTTTGCTTTGTGACAGTTGAAAGACCTCAGACCGCATTACAATATTTGATTATTTTATATCAACAATATTGCTATATATTGTAATACTGTACTTCAAAGTACAGGTTTAGCAAGGCGGTGAGAGAGGCTAAACAGCTGTACTCAAAGAAACTGCAACACCAGTTTTCAGCTAATGACTCTGCTTCTGTGTGGAAAGGGCTCAGGCAGCTAGGCTGTGTACTTTCTCCCCTACTCTTCTCCCTGTACACCAACAGCTGCACCTCCAGTCACCAGAGTGTCAAACTCCTGAAGTTTGCAGATGACACCACACTTGTTGGGCTCATCTCAGGTGGGGATGAGTCCAGCTATAGGAGGGAGACTGACAGCCTGGTGACCTGGTGCAGTGACAAAGGCCTGGAGCTTAATGCTGTCAAAACAGTGGAGATGATTGTAGACTTTAGGATGAAACCAGCCCCACCAGATCCCATCTTCCTGCATGCCTGTCCAGTGGAAACAGTGAAGTCCTTCCGCTTTCTGGGAACCACCATCTCCCAGGACCTAAAGTGGGAGCTAAACATCAGCTCCCTCATCAAGAAGGCACAGCAGAGGATGTACTTCCTGTGGCAGCTGAAGAAATTCAACCTGCTGAAGTCAATGATGGTGCAGTTTACTCCTCCATCATTGAATCCATCCTCACCTCCTCCATCACCATCTGGTACGCTGCTGCCACTGCCAAGGACAAAGGCAGACTGCAGCGTGTCATCTGTTCTGCTGAGAAGGTGATTGGCTGCAATCTGCCTTCCCTCCAAGACCTGTACACCTCCAGGACACTGAGACGGGCAAGAAAGATTGCTGCTGACCCCTCCCACCCCGGACATAGACTGTTTGTGACGCTCCCCTCTGGCAGGAGGCTGCGGTCCATCAGAACCAGTACCTCACGGCACAAGAGCAGTTTCTTTCCCCAGGCTGTTGGACTACTTAACACCGCCCCCTCGCCCCGCTCACTGCTCAATTAATGTGTTACAATAACACACATACTTACTACAGACTATAATAACTTTGCACACTGGATTCAGTACAAGCACTTTGCACATCATGTTCTACTTACATTTTGCACCCCCCCCC
>VUQI01003454.1:15976-35127 GCA_015106735.1 Paratilapia polleni | reverse complement strand
TTTTTGGTGGTCTGGGAACAGACACAGTCTCTACAGGGATGGGGTTTTGGGGGGCTGGCAGGAGGAGAGAAGCTGCAGAGAAGCGTGTAAGACTGCAACTCTGCTTCCTGGTCCCAACTCTGGATAGTCACATTTTGGGGGGTTTAATAAATTCGGCCATATTTCTAGAAATGAGAGCTGCTCCATCCAAAGTGGGATGGATGCCGTCTCTCCTAATAAGACCAGGTTTTCCCCAGAAAGTTTCCCAATTATCTATGAAGCCCACGTTGTTTTCTGGACACCACTCAGACAGCCAGCAATTCAGAGAGAACATGCGGCTAAACATGTCACTCCTGGTCCGATTAGGGAGGGGACCAGAGAAAACTATGTGTCATACATTTCTGTGTTAGTGAACTGTGTATATTTGTACTTATGGCAAAATAAGCTAAAAATACAGAAAACTGAAAATATCTATTGTTTACTCCTGACATGTATTAGAGATGGACTTGAGTAAGCTTACCATTCATTAGTGATGTAAAGCCTAATAAAATGATCCTTTCTTCTTCAGATGCCTTAGATTTCACTGAGAAATGGCTTGAGGACACGGTGAAATGCTTGAAAGACTCAGCAGCAGCAGGAGCAGCACCACCTGCTGCTCCTGCTGCTGCTGAGTCATCTGACTCTCCCTCACTCCACCCCCTCAGTGTCCATAATCATGCCTATCTTCGCCTGCTCAGGTGGGACCATGCCTCAGACCCCTTCCCGGAGGTAAATCCTGTCAATCCTGCATCACTGTGTCTCTGTGCTTGTTAAGATTTCACTTCTTGTGTCTTACTCTTCATCCAAAAACTCTCCTCTACTTTTGTCTCCAGACAGTGTTGATGGATCAGGTTCGGTTCCAGGAGATGCAGCAGGAGGTTGACCAGGTGGTTCTTCTCTCCTCTGTGCTCCTCATTGTCTACACTACAACTGGGGAGGCCATCTCAGGCCTGCCAGGACTAATGGAGACCCTTAAAAACACTGTCAATGTCATGCTTGCAGACATGCACACACCGTAAGTACAAAGAGTTTTAAATTTAATAAAGCTACAGTGGCCAAATTTGCCTTCAATTCATTTGTTTCAGTTCACTTCCTCAAGCACTAATTATTCTCTATGTGAATAGTGAAGGGAAGATTAGAGTGAGGGTGTAATGGCCTAAACATGACTGAGCCAAAGCGGAACTGTTTTCTAGGAAGTTATAGCTTGCCAGTAATACATTCATTTAATTGAGTCTATAAGTTTTGACTTACATGATGCATAATCCTTGGGATTAGTTTGAATTTCATGGTGACTTCCTCTGGAAAGGCCACTTGCTGACATATTCTGTAAGTGCAGCTTGCCTGGTTTGAATTCAGCCGAGGACAAATAAAAAGATGCACTGTAGATTCCCTCAACTCCATGTATGTAATGATGTGAGTATTTTAGCCCCATTTAGATAAGAGTTGTGGCTTTCTGAGCTGGATAATCAGCTTTCAGCAGTCGTGTTTTAGTAACAGTAAAAAATAGAAAGCGAATGAAGGACATACTTGAATGCTAGTGTTGTTCCTACAGATTGTATATAAAAGATGGAAGTAGGCACCATAATGTCTCCCAGTGGTTTGTGGACAGCACTATTTTATTTTATTTTATTTATTTATTTGAAAACATGGGTGGATCTGACTTAGAACCCAAGGACACTAGACAGGCCTTATTAAAGGAAGCATTTTTAATCAGAATTTGCTAAATGTCATTTAAAATTTCACCTCTAGGTGACAGTGTTTTACGAGAATGTGCCACTCCCTCTGTAGTAAGAAACAAGAAAATGCAGTATTTTGGATGAGATTGGGGTGGGTGGAGTTTGTTCTCCCACAGTTTAAAAAGATGTGTTTGTTACGTTAACTGGTGATTCTAAAGTGGCCATAGGTATGAAAATGAGCGGAAGGCGTTCTCTCTACACCCCAGTCTAGAGACCCCAGAGTGGTTAAGAAAATTGATTTTATTGATAATCTATAAAATCTATATAATCAGCACTTCATAGAGAGATATGAAGTGCTGATCATATACAGCTATTGTATTATTATTGTAAGTTGACCCCAGCTGAGGGGATTTTTTAATATAACCTTTATAGTATATAACCTTTTTTAATATAACCTTTAATATAGAGCTGTTGAGCAAATGTATTTTATAAACCTAGTGTTACAGTTAATTACACGTAAAAACAGCTCCCCCCTCTATGTTTACTGGATTTGCAAATAGTCAGTATCTACTAAGTGCTGCATTTTTGCTTCTACTCCTACCCCCAAAGTGGTCAAATGCACTTATACATCTAATGAATGTTTTGACAGTTGTTGCTGAGAGTTGGATGTGAAGATATTGCGTGTGCACTGAGTACAAAATTTCACGCATGCAACAGTTAGCTTAGCATAGCATGATGACAAGTGGAGGAAACAGCTGCTTCTGAATCTGATTCTTAAAAAATCCTTGGCCTGCAAAGTGCTTTGATAGACTGTTATTGCCATCATTGGAGCTAAAGACTCCACGAGGTGGTGGTTTGCTTGTCAACAAGAAATGTTACAAATATTAAAACTAATATAAAATGACAAATTCTACATTTCTGTTCATATTGAGATCAAAGAAATAAGATATAATCACTTCATTACCTTTTGTCACTCACGTGGCTAGTCTTCCTGATAAGCTAATTATCTACTCAAGCTTCATTGTACGTACAGTACTAACTCTCTGCAAGAAAGCAAGCACATTTCCAAAAGCTGAGCCTTTCTTGTAAAGCCAGTACTAACTTAACAACTTGTGTTGCTACAAAACTAAACCTTTTTTTTGTCTGTCCCAAGTTCTTTTAGTGCACAGGAGGCCTTAGCGACCATTGGGGAGAAACTGTGTGTTGAGCTGAGTCAGTGTCTAAGCCAGCATGGCTACTCTCCATTATCAGCTGACCGAAAGAGCACTCTGAAGGGGCAAATCTCTGCCACCATGCAACCAGACAACACAGTCCGCATGCTGATGGGTAAGAACAGTGTTACCTCTGATGACTCTCTTAGGGTTAGAAGCAATGCCAACAGTGCATGAGTGACTGGGTTATGTAGTTGTTTGTCAGTGATACTAAAACCGTCTTCTCTGCTCTCAGAATCTCGGGTTCATAGCTACCTTCTGGCTTCCCTGGAGTCCAGCCAACATAAGACCCCTCCTCCTCTCCCTGGAGGTCTGGCTCCAGTCAGCAAGGAGCTAAAAGAGCTTGCCGTTCGCTTCAGTCGCCTCGTCAACTACAACAAGCTGGTCTTTTCCCCATTCTACCAAAAGACCCTCCATAAAATACTGACATCAGGGGAGAGTCCCGGCACAGAGACATAAGCACTACAGTGTGGAGGAAGAGGGATGTGGAGAGTGGCCTGTGGTTTTGGAATTTCCCCTCACTAGTAACGGTTAAGATTTAGTGAAAACAGTTGAGGGAGCTGATCTGTAATCAGTGAGTCAAGCCCACAGAGTGTGCACCTTAAACCGAATCAATTAAAAAAACAGACTCCCATCTCAATTACATTAACCCACAATGTCGTTTGTTTGGAAAAATATCTAACCTCATAGTTGTGACCTTACAGCAGCCACCTGGGATGAACTTGCATTCAGTATTATAGCAGGGCTGGGTATTATTCAGAATAGTTTTATACCCTAACCAGTGCCAATATTTTTGGGGTATTTTGCTTCTTTACCATACCTGATAGTCCCATGACTAGGTACAGTATAAAATTAACAAGTGTGACTTAATTTCTACAATATTTATTTAAAGAATTAAGTCATGAAGACAAAATGTCAGCATATGTATCATTAAAGTGTCTCAAAGTGGGAAGTTATTGGACCTGAGTGTATTTAGTTGCTGTCATTACCAGCAATTAAACTGCTGACCTTACAATTGAACCCCTAGGTCCCCCGTTCTTACAACATCCTTCTTCCTAATCCAGGAAATTCCCCCTGTGTTCAACAAATTCCAGCACTGTCCCCACCTGTCAGGAACTGCCAGGAGATGTTGTGATATTTCAGAGATGTGTTCATTTTCTTACATTTCTCAAGAAAGAGCTGCAATCTCTCCTTATAAAAGGGCATATAGTATAGAAGAAAGGGAATTGTATTTAGCCAGGATAATCAACCATTCTTTAGACAAATTCCTGGCAAAAAAAAGTGTTTTTGTGTGTCTCTGCCTGAACGTGCCTCCCTGTCAGCTCCTGACAGGTGGAGCTCTTCTAAAACGTTGGCAGAGAGCTTCTTCCTGAGTTGATAGAGCTTAAATAAATAGATAAACTTAGATAAACTTGCTGCTTGTGATACTGTTTAATTGGCACTCTAAGCAGTTGTGTAGCACAGAAGTAAAAGAATGAGCAAGGCAACAAATGACTGCATGCTGTCTTTTACACTGGAAGTAAAGGACTATACCGTGGATACACAGACTCTTTACACCATTAATTTTTTACATTTCTGTAAATACTGTTAGGTATTTTTTAAACACTTAGACATGACTGGGCTGTCTTTATGCAAAGCTAATTGTGTCCTTGCAGTAACATTAGAATTGAAATACAGAGACAGCAGAGCCTTATTGATCCTCTAAACAAATTCTCAACAAGGAAGCAAAGCACTGTGTTTCCTTAATTGATAAACCAGAACCAGCCTGATCTCCACAGGCTGGACTTTAAAAAAAAAAAACACAAAATATTCTAGTGGCCTGGCCCTTTCACACAGAAAGCAGCCTTTAGGGTGGCCTTTTCTATGTGAAAGGGCCCTAAGTCTTAAGCCCTTAGTTTTCCTGATGATCTGACTCCCCATAGTGGCTCATAGCAAAAAGAAAAAGATCCGTTTATCTGTTAGAAACAAAGTTGTGTAGACTTTCTGTACCCACAGTATGAACAGCAAGAAGTAACATAGTTTAGATAAAAGTAAAATAACTTGAATAATAAGTTGTACTGTAAATTGTACTTAGGGACTGATGTTATGGACCAACTTGAACAGTTATTTTAAATGATGTTTACTTATTGATTTCTGATGGTTTTTAAAAAGATAGAACATTTCATTTTTAACAAGTCCTTTTCTTTGATGTTTGGCTTTTCTCCTGCATATTTTACAACTTACCATAGAGCTGGTTGTAACACTGTTTCACTCCTCCAGGCAGATTGACGTCAGCCGTTCCCCAAATGAATAACACACTGACTGATCACATTGACTACACTTTGGATGTTCATTGAACATGACAATAAAGCGTTGTTTGTCCCACACAGCAGTCTATGTTTTTTTTAATTCTTCTACATCACGTGTCCTGAGACACACCAAGGAGCCTGGTGAAACTTGAGTCATGCTTTTCTTCATCAAACACACTTTGATTAAAATAAGTAGTTGAAAATGTTTATAATAGTGCTATTATTATGAGATCCAACAACGATTTAGTGCATTCTCTTCTGAGCATTACATGAAATCAGCTTAAAGTATGCATCATCATTTTCACCAGGTTGTTTGCATGCACAAGACATATGAGGAGGTAGGTGGCGCCAGACCTCCAATTTAAAACTGGTGCAACAAAGACCTATGATGATAATGCAGTAAAAGGCAGTCTCTCAAATACTTGCATAAGAGCCCTTTACAACCAAAGGGTGAGCTGTACCTACCCTTCAAAACAAAGTCTGTTCAAACTAACTTTTATTAGCAACAACAAATAAATTATCACTATTTAAATTAGTTTAAGAATGTTCTTCAACATGTCTACAAAGAAAACAAGCAAAAAGTAAGTGTAACAACATGATGAGAGCATGTACTTTGAATGGTTTAGAGCTGATTGAGACCTTATGTTCAAAGAGCTGTTGTGCTTTAACTCACTCTGTTGTAATGCTAACATGAACTGTCTTGTCATCTGTTTGCCTAATCCAGCAGCTAATTTGTTTATCTGACATTATCACAGTCTGGCTGCCATTTTGTCAAAGCTTAGTGACTACTGTAGCTGCATACAGTAAGGTCCGTATGTTTCTGGACAGTAATTTTATTTTCTTTAATTTAAGGGGTTTAAAAAAAAAAAGGCCAGGCCTGGTGCTGCAGTCAAGGCCTGGCCTGGCAGAGCATCTCAAGGGAGGAAACACAGTATTTGGTGATGTCCATGGGTCCTAGACTTCAGGCAGTCACTGATCACAGGATTTTAAAAATAATCAAAAAGTTTTGTTTGGAAATCCACATTTTGTTTGTAAAACAAAATTTTGGCAAATGCAAGTTTGTTTGTTTTTTTTTTAATTAATTAATAAATGTATTTATTTTTGTAAATCCATGTTTTGCTTGTAAATCAAAATTTTCTGTTTGTACATATAAACGTTTTGTTTGCAAATCTCTAAGTTTTGTTTGTCATCAAATTGAATCTTATGGGTGGAACCTACAATCTACACTGACAAGCAGAGGAGTAGACAGTATAGGATAGGATATTACAGTATAGGATATACACACTTACTGGTCACTTTATTAGGTACACTTTGCTAGTACTGGGTTGGACCCTGTTTTGCATTCAGAACTGTCTTAATTCATAGAATAGATTCAACAAGGTGCTGGAACCATTCCTCAGAGATTTTGGTCCATGCGGACATGACAGCATCACACAGTTGCTGCAGAACTGTCTGCTACACATCCATGATGCGAATCTCCTGTTCCCACCACATCCCAAAGGTGCTCTATTGGATTGAGATCTGCTGACTGTTGAGCCCATTTGAGTACAGTGAACTCATTGTCATGTTCAAGAAACTAGTTTGAGATGATTTGAGCTTTGTGATGTGGTGTGCCATCCTGCTGGAAGCAGCCATTAGAAGATGGGTACACTGTGGTCATAAAGGGACGGACATGGTCAGCAACAATACTCAGGTAGGCTGTGGTGTTTAAACGATGCTCATTTGGTACTAAGGGGCCCAAAGGTTGCCAAGAAAATATCTCCCGTTGGGTATTTCATGAGTATAACCACTCTGACCTTTTGACCTATTCCACTTTGAAACATTATGTGTGAAAAATATCACCATTATTTACTCAATAATCATTACATTAATCAGTGTGTTTGTTAAACTGTGTTAGCATTTCAGTTATACCAAAGCAAAAAACTGAAAAAGTAATTAACACTGGAGTGTTTAAAGTTTTCTCAGGTCCACAATAAATTTTATTAAACACTGGAATATTACATAGATTAGCACTAAGGACACTTTATTTTAGTCCTCATATAATGCCTCATGTATAATAGAAGTATTGCATTTTATCTCACAATATATATGATTTGAGCATGAGTCACCAATATATTAAGGTTTAAGTATCCACCTATGAATATTATGTATATGTAGCTGTTCTGTTGTTCAGTTTCGGTAAGCCCGCGTGATTGTAGCCTCAGTTTCCTGTTCTTAGCTGACAGGAGTGGCACCTGGTGTGGTCTTCTGGGGCTGTAGCCCATCTGCTTCAAGGTTCGACGTGTTGTGTGTTCAGAGACGCTCTTTTGCATACCTTGGTTGTAATGAGTGGTTATTTTATTTACTGTGCCTTCCTATCAGCTCGAAGCAGTCTGGCCATTCTCCTCTGACCTCTGGCATCAACAAGGCATTTTCTCCCAGAGAACTGCTGCTCACTCTTTTTTGGACCATTCTCTGTAAACCCTAGAGATGGTTGTGTGGGAAAATCCCAGCAGATCAGCAGTTTCTGAAATACTCAGACCGGCCCGTCTGGCACTAACAACCACGCCATGTTCAAAGTCACTTAAAACACCTTTCTTCCCCATTCTGATGCTCAGTTTGAACTTGAGCAGGTTGTCTTGACCATGTCTGCATGCCATGTTGCTGCCACGTGAGTTGCTTGGCTTAGATATTTGCAGTCCAGCAGGTGTACCTAATATAGTGGTTGGTGAGCGTGTGCTTTAAATAGCTGTTATTATGTAATAATAAATTAATATTACATGCTAGCAGCTACAGGCTGTCAAAATATTGTGAAATAATATGCACAACATTCAGACATAACATTCTTACAATTATTAAGGTATGCATCAGCATACCTGTGGACTGATTTTCTGTCCTCTCCCTTCCCACTGCATCTTCTTCAGGACTTACTTGCAGACTAACTGTGGATGGTGCCAAGCTCACATATTTAGCGTAGTTCCTCCCATGAGAGTCAGCTCAGCAGTAAACATAACATTTGGATTTACATTCTATTCACAAATTAATTTTACTGACATTTAAATATTTTTGAGTGTTGTGTCTATTGTTTTGCTGTGAAATCTAGTTTTCACTGCTAAGCTGTTCTGTTTGATTGCATAAAAAGACACAATAATAGCTCCATACAGAAGTTTCAGTTAACTACAGCCAGCACAAAAGGCTACACATGGCAACCAGAAGCAACCAGTACTCCTGTGTTGGTGTAATATTACCTGCCACGGACTATCCTTTGTGCCATTTTCTTTGTCATAATTCAGGTAGTGACTGTTTTATTTAGAAATGGGCACCATGCCAGCACAGTGAGCTAGAACGAGCCAATCTAAAAAACTAAATTCAATTAAAAAAAAAAGCAATATAACATTTGCAGTAATCACATTACACACTGACATGCAGTGGACATGGGTCTGATCCAGCTTAATAAACATGCAAAGCTCAAACAAAAATTTAGATTACTGTATTAAAGTTCAAAGGATGATTAACACATCATTAAAAAATAATTTTATTTCCAACATATCTATATTTATCTAAACAGAAGTTAAATGCTTTTGCTCAGTTGTCACAATGTTGCATAGAGACAGCACTGTTATTATTTTACTCCCCCTCGTCTCTCTTGCGCTCTCTCCCCTCCCTCTCTCCTCCCCAACATTCCACACATGCGGAGAAGCAACAAGCTACCGAACCAGCAGCAACAACTAGCCGCCCGCCAGCAGCTATCTCTGTCGGGGACGAGGCGTATTAACATGCAAAAGTTTAGAAACACGGATTCGTCGTCCTGAGTAGGCGCAAGAGCAACGTTCGTCGAAACCCGAGACGGCTGTGGAAACCATGGGTCATGTCGGGCTCTCGTAATAGCTAGTTATTTGCGTTATTTAGTGCTTCAAATGTGCGAAAAGTCGCTCGGTGTGTCCTCGTCGTTGAACAAGATGGCAGCAGCAGGAGCAGCACCCTTGCAGGAATTGACTGTGGTGCGGGTCCTCGTTGCTAGCCTGTTCTTTGACGCTCTGGGTGATACGATTTATTGGTATTATTGAAGGTATGTTATTTTATCTGACAAAACTGCCAGTCAGATAGACTCTTTATGCTACGCTGATGTTTGTCTAATGTATCCCTTTAACGTTGACAGGACTTCACTAACGACTAGCTTGTTTGCTAACTGTTGCTAACTAGCCAACTTCAGTTTGTTCCCTATGGCTGACAAGTGTTACCAGTAAAAGCTAATTAATTAGAGCTACAGTGAATAGTAGTTACTCAGGTGTGTGGTTTGACTGTGCACTTGTATGTGTATTCGTTTTTAAGCAATTTTAGCTATGCATTTTAAAACTTGTTAAAAAAAGTTATGGACATAAAAACGAATTTATTTGACAATACTTGTCCTTTAGTAAGTATAAAATGGCAATCTAAGTTGTCATTTGTATTTTTGAGTGAGTTTGAAGGAAATTATTTAGCTGCCTGTCACTTTATAACATAAGTTTCAACAGGTGTCTCGGCTGGTGTTGCCCATCCCCCAAACACGTACACACACACACAGAGCCACGCACACATCACCCCTCCCGTTGTGTTAACTTGTCTCCCTAGATTGATCAGTAGCAAACTGTGGGGTGTTGTAAAAGGACGCCAGCTGGACCCGTGAAGGCATACAGACACACAAACACTTGTGTGCCGTGGCTCTCTATTTTAGGCTTGGATCTCGTCATCCTGTGGGGATATCAGGCTACCTAAGCCTGGCAGTGAGAGGGCAGAGCAGGAGGTATCACAGCATTGACTGTGTCAGTGGCCCCCAGAGACTGGAATGACACATTGGCAAGCATAGGAAGCTAAATTTGCTGCTGTAGCTGTTGAATGAAGGGAGGCAGTGGAAAAACAGTGGTTTGTGTTTAGAATACAATGATGGCTGCAAGAATTTTAATTACAGCCGCCCTCCACAGCTGTTTGCCACTTAGTTCAGTAGTAGTCAGCTCTGAGTAATGTTGTTTTTTGTTAACCAGAGTTTAATACAGATATGTATTGAGAGAAAAGTGTGACTGTTGCTGTCTGTCAGCAGTTTGTCTAGTGAAACTCACCAGCCCTACTCATCATAAGAGGTGTGTTTTATTGTAATGTTGTCTTTGAGGCACACCCCTCTGCTTGTCTGAGCCTGTGTTTCTGTGAATGTTGGTACTTGGGAAGAAATTTTGTGCTTAATGCAACCAGCTTCATGAATGTTGAGCTGTAATGTGTGATTAAGCCTTAAAACTGGAATCACCTGAGTCCAAATGTAACCACGCCAAACACGGGCATCAGGAAGTGTGGCTGCAGTCTTTGCCTCTGCTTGTTAGCATTGTGTGCCGACTTGCTGCAATTAAAGGAAAGTTACTGAAAAAATAAAAGGAAAGGAAGGAAGAGTGTGTGGTATTAGAAAATAGCATGTAAAAAACCTGTATTTTACATCATGCCTGACATTTTCCGGACATACCCCATTTGGTGTTATCAGCTAAATGAACAGTACTCGTTCTGTGGCTATATAATCAGTTTCCCTTTTTTGTGTCCCAGGGAGAGGTGGGTAATGCTGGCAGTGCCTCATCAGGGTCTAAATAATTAATAATTCTGCCTAATGTGTCCACTCCAGATAATGATTTAACTGGTAAAGAAGAGAGGACAAAAATAAAGGATAAAATAAGAATTTTGCTGTTTGTTATCAAATAAGAAAACAGGTAAAGCTGTAGTAGGCAGACAAAGAAAAAAAAAAAAAAAAAAACATGCCAGAATTTAGCCCTCCCACCACATGAGCAGGAAGGTGTTCATGTTTGCTACCTGGGGAGATTTGAACCTCCCTCTCTGTGGTGAGTCCTCTGCTTATTCCCCTGCCGCCCCACCACTTCTTGCTCACCTGATCTGGTCTGAAAAGACCTGATATTGGCTAAAGGCTCCTGACAAAGGCTAGCTTTTCTAAAGCCTGAAATCAGAGCCCAGAGGGCATGGAAGAGTCTAGTTCCTATCAGACAGCTTGAATTACAATATGCTGGAAGTTTTTGTTTTTGTCCAAAACATCCCGCAAACCCCAGCTCTTATCTCTCTCGTCCAAATTGCAATTTATACTTTAGATTTAGACAATCTGCTCCCTTTTTGTGAAGTACCCGGACATGTTGTTTGAGTAAATGTAATTTGAACTTTCAGTTGACAAAGCTGGTCCATAACTTGGTGCATATAGTCAGGGTGATCTGTGGTTTTTAAAACGTGTAGTGCAAGTTAATGCTTTGTACAAGATTAATAAAAACTGCAGAGTGTGCTCCAGGACAATCACAATGTGAGATTTTCACTTCAGTTAATTTGGTAAAAACAAATTCACAATAAAGATATCTATAGAAAAATAAAATAAAATGGTAATAATGCTATTAGTCCATTGTATTTGTAATTGTTTGTTTTGCACATTAATTAAACTCAAAATGCAAGTGGATGAAGGTGGTGAAAGTCTAACTACACAAAAGCATATAAAAACAACAGTTTGCAATATATGTGCATTATTGACATGATATGAATATTAAATTTTTAAATAGTGTCAATATATGATTATCATGACACCCCTAGTGCACTGCATTCATTGCTAACCCAGCTAGCATACCGTAGCTAATATACGACAGCTGGCGTGCTGCCAAAATGTTCTGACTTTAGGAACTTGCACACTTGAATTTTCGTTCTCATTTTTGATTAGACATAAAGTTAACCATTTAGATCACAGTGCATACTGAGCAGAAGTCTATTATAACAAGAATATCAGTTAAAGACAACCACCTGAGCTGTCACTTGACAAAGTGAAAACCACTGAATATAAAAGTGAGAACCTGACAACAGGAACTGCAGTATAAATGAGAATCTCCATTATGTGGATTGTTTGAATGCACATTTTGGAATAATGTACTTTCAGAACTTGGGAGTGAAGTCTGCCTTGTTGCAAGTGTTTGAAGAGTCACTGTTAAATTATTTGAACTGTAGCATTACACAGGCCATAAACTAAAGCAGAAGCTACTACAGTTCAGTGGCCTCTCTTAGGTGATGTTACTTCTGATTTGAGTTTTGATACAAATCAAATTTGGGACTGCCACTTCAGTGTCATAGCCATATTTGTGAAATGTCACTGGGTGACAGAACTAATCATGCCTCATGGTGGATTATTTCCCCCTCCAGTGCTGCTTGCTGTGTGGTTCTACTTTGTGTGAAACCGATCCTCTAGTATAGCATGCAGAGACAGGCCAGAGATGCAGCGGGCTTCCCCCATCTCCCATTACAGTAGGCCAGTTCCCCTTTACCGAAAGGGTGACATGATTGCTTAGATGTATATTTGCTTTGGCAGGCTTTATGACTTTTTTTAGATTTTATTTTTTAATCTTGGCTCAAGAGAATAGTGAAAGGGAAGGCAAGATTTTATTTCTTATCTCTTTTCGGAAAGTAGTGTTTTGGTTAAAAAGCTTTGTGTTGTTTGCTATACCTTAAATGATATACGTGACTTATGTTTTATATCTCTGTTCTTTAGGTATGGCCTCACAAGTCTTGGTCTACCCATCACAGATGCACTCAGCTCAAACAAGTGCCTTAGGAACCAGCAGCAGTGGTACCAGCAGACACACAGGTGAAGCCCACCGCAGTAATAACACCAGCAGAGCCTTTCAGCACCGACCACCACTCAAAACCTATGTGATCGGAGTCAACTACGGTATTGCATATCCCAACAACGTTATCCCATCTTCAGCCAGGGTTGATTCAGGGAGACTGCACACAGGAATACAGCTCGGAGAAGGGGAGCAGTGGGCATTGCAGACTGCAGGAATACAGAGAGAAGAGAGCCTAGGAGAAGGTCCAGCTCGGATCCAGGATCAGCAGTCTCTTGGCCAGAGCAGAGGCCCACAGGAAGTGAGGCTTCATAGGGACAGTGGTGGTACTCCAACAGGAGAAGGCCTGGACTGTGGGCTTCTTAGTAGGGCCTGTGTCAGACCGCAAGAGGACGAGGGTAGAAACAGAAGAGTACAGAGGCCCGGAGGATACACCAAACTTCTAGACACAGGTGCCATCCAGAGATGTGAACAGAAGATAGGTGAAAGTGGAGAACAACTGCAGGAAAACAACTGTGTCGGAACCATGCAGATAGTGGAGGAGGTGTCTGCTCTACCTTCACTTCCTCCTCCTGTGGCCATGTTGCAGACCAGTACTGGGAACAATGCAGACACTGTCAGAGTAGGGGGTGGAGGGATACTGCCCACTCAACATAACCGGGTCGAGGTGGTGACGGACATTGGAGTCAGGGTGGATGGGACTGAAATCAGGCCAAATGGCAGTAATGAGGCAGTGGCAGGAGCTACAGTGACTAGAGCTGGATCAGGAGATGGTGACTACCAGTTAGTTCAGCATGAGGTTCTGTATTCCCAGAAGAACAGCTATGAGGTTTTGGAGTTTCTGGGTCGTGGCACCTTTGGCCAGGTGGTGAAGTGCTGGAAGAGGGGAACAAATGAAGTGGTGGCCGTTAAAATACTGAAGAACCACCCATCCTATGCACGTCAGGGACAGATTGAGGTGAGGATTTGTGTATTACTGATGTGTGTTGTCAGTGTGTTGCTCTAGTTTGTATGACTACAATTTTGTTGGGGCATCACACCAGCATAGAACAACAGAAACACTTATATTGGCATTTTTTTCCCCCAATACAACAGAGAGTATTATATTATTTTACAGCTGATAGTCTGAGCTTGTGTTATTTTCCTTTTGTTCCAGGTTGAGATCCTGGCCCGGTTGAGCAGCGAGAATGCAGAGGAGCACAATGTGGTGCGTGCTTTGGAGTGCTTCCAGCACCGTAGCCACACCTGCCTGGTGTTTGAGATGCTGGAGCAAAACCTCTATGACTTTCTTAAACAGAACAAGTTCAGCCCACTGCCACTCAAAATCATCAGGCCTATCCTGCAGCAGGTAAAATGGCTTTTCTTGCATAGAAACAAAAACATACAGGACATGTACTGTGATCTGTATATACATAAGTTCTCAGAAGATGATGCTTTTAGACCTGGCACAACACAGTTTTAATGGCCTAGAAATGCAGAGTAACATGTTGAATCATATTCTGTATTTATGTTAATTTCTGCAGGTGGCAACAGCCCTAAAGAAGCTGAAGTCTTTGGGTTTGATCCATGCTGATCTGAAGCCAGAGAACATCATGCTGGTAGACCCCTCCAGGCAGCCCTACAGAGTCAAGGTCATTGACTTTGGCTCAGCCAGCCATGTCTCCAAGGCCGTCTGCTCCACTTACCTGCAGTCCAGATACTACAGGTGAGGGCCTTCACTTTCAGTTGACTCTGAATCATTCACTAAGACACACAGGAGTCATCCACCAGTGGGCGTGGGCGGAGTTGACTGACATGCCCATTCATACTTTGCCAATATATTTTGAAGTCACTCTAAAATCATTTGCTGCGTAAACTGGCTTTGTTATTGTAGATATGAATGCAGCCTTCATTACTCCCCAGTAGTTTCAATGCAGATTTGTAAAGTTATCAGTTCCCATATCTAAGGACAAGCATGATGTTGAATTTTGAGACCAGTGGTGGTGTTAATTGTTTCCATTGTCAAGTTCCAGCAAATAAAGTTTTAGTTTGACTGTGCAAGAATCTATCTACCTTTAGCTGAAAATGTATTTGTAAACGATAATGTTTAGCTCAGGTGTTCAGGAAAGGTAGTAAATTACAAAAAAAAACAAAAAACAAAAAAGCATTGCGTAAGTCAGAGAAAACTCTGCTGGTTTCAAATGGTACGAAGTGTTCAGAAATGAGGTTCACATGGCAGAATATTTTTAGGAAGATCAGATATGTCAGAAGGTGAAATGTCATGGTATTTGTCTTCATAATATGCTAGCACAGTGATTTGACTTGGTCTCATGGGTAATGGTTGTTTGTGTGTGTCTGTGTGTTTCTCACAGGGCTTAGTGAAGTCTTGCCTGAGCATTGTGTGTTCAGGCCTTCTCTGTTATGTAATATGAAGTGGTGTGTAACAACCTGCACACTCTCACTGGGAGTTCGATGACATGTCTTTCACTTTTTTGTCCTCTTAGCTTGCTGTTTCTCCTCTTCTTGTATGCGTGTTTTTGAGCACATGCCTGGATGTATGTCTGAGCAGTTTTCAGTGCGTCACACCCTAAACTCGGCTGCACTTGCATAATGTGCAGAGGAACTGAAATGTTTATATGAGGAACAGCGTCATGAAATATTTGGCATGTCTCTTAGGCCACGGTGAAAGCAAGAACGTGCTTATGAAACACAGCTTTGTCAACCTCAAGACACATTGTTGGACTGAAATGTAGAACTTAATTAAATTGTTAAGCCGTAAG
Organism: Paratilapia polleni; assembly: GCA_015106735.1. Lineage (NCBI taxonomy): Eukaryota > Metazoa > Chordata > Actinopteri > Cichliformes > Cichlidae > Paratilapia > Paratilapia polleni. The sequence goes on along the minus strand of VUQI01003454.1, from coordinate 19,577 downwards.
CTTATATGCTCCCATTATGACACAATAAATTGTGGACGTGCTGTACTTAAAAACAAAGTAGACCATAAGGTCAACATTTATAAAAAACAAAAAAAAACAAAACCTCCTCTCTCTTTGATAAATAAGTGACTCATTGTGGACTTGTAGGCTTGTTGGTGACACATATAATGACGTCCAAGCTTGTTTCCAAAGTATTTCCTTTTTGTTAATCATGGGACAGCACGCTGGCAATTTCATTAATCACCACTCCAACTAGCAAGTTTTAGCAAGCAGGTTCAATTAGGTTGAGCAAACTGTTGGAAACTCTTCATTGTGCAATCCTTCAGAGGCTGCTGGGATAAGGGGTATGTCTGCAGCTAATGCGCCACACACACCCACCATTACACTCTCTGCAATGCTGATTTTATTGCCCTGCAAGGAACATAGCACATTATCAGTTATTTCAACATCGTTTCTGGTAGTGGTATAGAAATTGGGACATAAAAGTCTGGGTTTCCTGAATTGAAGCAACTTCCTAAGTCCAAAATGTAAAACTATAAACCTTAAAGCACAAAAATGCCTCCAATAAATGTGTTCAACTTCTCTATTTTAGCGAAATCAAGCCACTCCCCAGCCCCCTCCTTATCAGAGCTAAGGTTGAGTGTGGAGCTGTTGCATAACAAAGGATTTGCTCTGCATTTGACCTGGTTAACTGTGTAGAACGTGCGTTCATATGTGTTTGTGTGTGTTTTGTCTTGAAAGTGAGATCATAGTGCATAGTGGGCTGCTGGTGGATTTCACGGAGGTCAGTCAGGACAGGGAAGAATGTGGTATGTGAAAACCCACATTTAGATCCAGGAAAAAACATTCAGACATTCCTGTGTGTGTCTGGGTGTGTTCCTATGTGGTGCCCCTGTCTATACAACAGCTGTTGAGGCTGGATACTTCATGTAGGTTACACAATGTGCCCTAACATGCTTAACAATAATGCCACATGGCTGTGACAAAGGGGCTTTGCTGAGTATAGAAAGCTTATATGCTCAGATTGGTACCTTTAACTTAACCTTTAGCTTACTGGTGGTGTATTCCTCAAAGAATATAGAGAGTCCAGACACAGAACTTTTATTTTTAAATAAACCACTACTTTATGGGTGTCTTTTCTGTCTTCTGCTGCACATCCCACCTCCTTTTCACTGTGGGTTTGTGTGAGGGGGAGTTGGTTTAACAAGGATGGCAGCTGGTAGCGCATATGCAAGTAGTCAAGCTTGTGCAGTGTGCATTGGTAAGCTTGTATGTCAGCTTGGTTGGACAAATGTCTGTATTCAAACTGAGATGTCAAAATAATGTTTTCCTCTGTTTTTTTTTTTTTTTTCTTCTATATGTATTATAAAAGTCCCAGATCAATGTGTCAGCTCACTCTGTGCGAGTGTTACGTTGTTTGTGCATGAGGTTATGTGGAGAGCGGATTGAATGATATAGTGTTTCATCTCCCATGCTCATGTTACATAATGGCTGTACTGTATTGTTACCATAGTGAAGCTCTTAAGAGATGCAGCCTCACCACAGAGGGTAGGTGGAATTTTTATTTTATTTTTTGAATGTTTTGGGGGTTTTCCCTGGATTTTCCAGCACCATGGGTAATGGCATTGCCAGCAGTGCAGCTTTGATGCGAATTCAGTTTTTAAAGACACAAAGAAACACCAAAAATGGCAGTAAAACTGAGGTCTTTTTAATGAGGCCCAATATGAATGTTTTTTTTTCTTGGTGTGTGGACTGGCATGACAAAGTGCCTATATTTATGGACACAAATGAACAGATTGGTGTTTTATTCAGTATTAGTGCTGAGAAAACCGGCTAAAAATCACATTAGATTATTCATTCAAAGGGCCTATAGTTATAGAGCCATATATCAAACACGCTATAACAAAAAGAGGGCAGAGACATAACTACTTGTATAGGTACATTTGTTTAAATATAAACATGTCTTTGAAAAGATCTAAATATTACAAAAATAAACAAAACAGCTTAAGTTAGGTTATTTTGCCACTAGCCCGTTCATTATTCATTATATCTTTTTAGTCAGCACAGTTAAAGTTCCACAGTGCTGACCAGAAACTGAAGACAGCTGCCCCCTCTCAATCGAGTGTTTTTTTTTTTTTTTTTGGCTTTTGAATATTAAATAATTAAATTTAGAATATTATTTGACAGCCCTATCCAGTATAACATACACTGATGTGACACAAGTCACTAATGTGATCTTGATGAGGATGAATTGTTATTTTTGTGTAAATGCAAGTCGGTATAAATCTAGACTAAACCATAGTTTTTGTGGCGTCCATCTAAGCCATACACGGGCTTATTTACTAGTAAATGAAGATGATCATAGTTTCAGATCTCATATTGGACCAGGAGGTGTTATTCAGCATTGCCAATTTTTGTGTAAATTTACACTGAATTTGGTTTTGGATGTGTGGTTGTGTTGCTAATGTAACCATATTTATGACTCACTGGGTAATCTGTGGTTCAAGTGGTAGCATGTCCAGTAATTAAAGGCTGGGTTTTTAGATCCCCGGATCCTCCTGTTTGCACATTCAGGTGTCTGTAAGCGAACACTTAAGCAAGTTGGACAGACTTTATACTATCCTCAATTATATTCTTTTAAAGATTTTATAGAATATTGCATCCATTCCACGTAACATGAAAATAAACGGTGTGCATTTTTGTGCATCTATCAATGGCAGTTTGTTATAGGCGTTGAATTTTTTTTTTTTTTTTTTTTTTTTTGTGCTCAAGTTGAAAATACTATGAGGCGATGGCAAGAACTTGAACTTTGTTGATTTCGAGCATTGCTCTGTAAAGAGGGTCATAGCTGAAGCTTTTCTGTGCTCATCATGTGCTAATGTGTTGTTGCCATGGTAGCATGACACAGCAGGGCCTGGTGAGGTGACTGTTCTGTGCTGCGGGGGCTGTTGACGTAAAACCACCTCCCACAGTGAAAATGGAGCACTCGGCTATGTGAATAATTCAGCTAAGCAGCTCAGGTAGAAGGAAAGACGGCTATCATCTTAGCATGCTTTCAGATTGGGGCAGGTTGTGTTAGGCTTCCTTCTTCTAGGTGTGATATCTTTGCCACAGAGGTGATGTTTTACTTTGGCGCCTAGTGTTAGTACATGCTGTACATATTTGTTCACTCTTTCTCATAGATATTCAGATGTGTGTTTTTGCCAAGATGTCATTTGACAGAATCCTGAGCAGATCCTGAAAAGTAGCCCTGAGCCTCTTTTCAAAAGAAGTATCCATATGTTGAGTTGCTGTCTGACTCGCACTGTCACATTCACTCTACAGTTTCACAAAGCAGGGCTACAAGAGGACTGGGGATTTTTTTCTTTGTGGAAGTAAAACTGTAGAAATGATTTATAACAATGTGTGGTGTCACGTTTCCCTACTGACAAGGAAATGTGACAGTGAAGTCCATACCTGCTGCCATGATATGTTTAGAGTACTTTCTGAATAATACATGAGCTCTCACAGTAAGCGGTGAATATGATACACATTGGTACATTCCCTGTTTCTTGCTTACAGGTTCCTATTTTTTCCTGCACTTTGTTCTTGTTATGCTTTT
>VUQI01003454.1:0-10619 GCA_015106735.1 Paratilapia polleni | reverse complement strand
TTTTAAAAAGTTGTGTTTTTTTTTTTTTTTTTGGCTTGTTTGATAAGGCCCTGCTTAATGTGTATGCATGTGTTTTTTTTTTGGGAGATCCTTTGTTCCTCCAGCAGCAGCTAATGGTTTGACCAGTCATCAGTCAGAGAGTAGCTGATAGTGCTCCACTGAGCTTTGACAACTCTGTATCACAGGGCCATGCCAGGACACACACTCACGCGTGCACATTGAGCCCCCAAAAGCATGCTGTCCTATGCCAAGGCTCACTGCAGTTCCACTCTACACAGCAAAATGTATTTATAAACATAAGCCTGATGGTAGACAAGTGCACACTCTCAGACACACGCGCGCACGCACACACACACACACACATGCTCGTGCACACACACACAGTGTGGTTGGCGTTCAGTGCACCATCAGCAGGTTCTCAGTCCAGTGCCCTCTGGCAAATCAGTGTATTTGTTCTAGGCCGTAGACACCACATGCACACATATACATGCTGTAAAAAACAAAACAACAAAAAACCCCAAAAAACTGCCAGTGTAGGATTTGCATTCCTCATGGAATTTCTGGAATATCGTAGTATTTTAAGATGAGTAATCAAACTTTTGGGGGGGGTCAGAGTTTGACAAGTCTTGTAAAAGTCAACCTTTATCTGGGAAATTTACAGATGGTTCAAACTGTGGAGGTAATCAGACCTTCAGGGCCATTTTAATTATTTCTTAAACCAAAACCTCATAAATTAGAAAAACAAAATAAACATCAGCTGATAAGTAGAAATGGATTTTCATGCTGAATAATTAATTAAACTTTAGATTGAAGTTTGCAAACCCCAGTCAAAACAGATCATGAATTTACATGATTCAGCTGTATCTTTTTTTCTTTTAATAGTTGGCTGCAACAGCTCACACAGTAGTTTATCATCTATTTTTAGATGAGAAAGTTTAGATTTGTTAGTGTGAGGGGAAAGAGTAAAAGGTGGCTGTCCTTGCTGTCCTGGATTTATTCATCAAAATGTTAAGTTGTGTAGGGACTGTAGCGAAAAATGATAGATGATTATTGTGAATTAAATATTCCTCGATACAAATATGAGACGTGGTCAATATTTAATAGTAGTTTGGGAATTTATTTTGTATTAATACCTACTTTATTTGAAACTGACCAAAGAATTTAGGTTTTCGTTTTGTTTGTGTACTCCTGTAGCATTTGTAGTCCGTTATTTATTTAAAATGCACTTGTATAATGTTCTACAGTACATTTATCATGCTCAGCTTCTAACAGAAAATTAATAATATTTAAACCAACATTAATCTTGTATCTTCACATCTCAGGAGTAAAAAGGAACCTTTAAGCTTGACAGAAAAGGTGTTTTGATTTATGTCATGATATATGTCGATATTGACTGATATGAAAAAAAATTACAGTGATAAGATTTTTCATCTGTCACATTTCAGTCTTTGGCAGCATTCTGTAGGTGAACATTTATGTTAATAAAAAGGGTTTAAACAGCTTTATTATTACTTCCTCTGTGTGTGAAGTGGTTGTGACTGCTGATTGTGACTTTTTCCTGTTGTTTTCTCCTTTCTCACTCTTCCTTCCTTTGCCTCTTCCTCCCCATGTCCCATCTACTCTCTTCTCTGCTCAGATCCGGTACATCTCTCAGACTCAGGGCCTGCCTCCTGAGCAGCTGCTCAACAAGGGGACCAAGACCTCTCGTTTCTTCTCCAAAGAAACCGACTCTCCTTATGCATCGTGGAGACTAAAAGTATGCGCATTCAAATCCCACAAAAATAAACACACAGATACTACGGAAGGGTAAGATTTGAAGTTTGGGGGGGGGGGGTTATTTATTAGACATTCAAGTAAAAGATCCTTGCAGTGAGGGGGGAAAAAATAAGAAGTGGCAGTACATTCCCAATAGGAAACAGCTGCTTGAGCTTTTCAAAACAGGACAAAGCCTGCAAACCCTGAGGAAAGCTCAAGGAAATGTGAAACTGTGTTTAGACTACCTGCTGAGCTAACTCTAAATACACTTTAAATGAATGTAACCCTAATATTTATCTGTACATGTACTTTCCAGCAAAACCCAGTTGGAACAAGTTGAGCACACAGATTTGGAGACGTGCATAGTTTTCTTCCACTGCTTGTGTATATTTTATCTAATACTTTATCCTTTCATTCCTCTGAAACAAATCCAGTGGTAGCTTCCAACACACAGAGATGCAAAACCATGCTTATACAAAAGTCTTCACATACTGCATTTACATGCCTGAAATATTTATCCTCATGTTCTTCCTCCAGACGACAGAGGAGCATGAGAAAGAGACGGGACTTAAATCCAAAGAGGCCAGAAAGTACATCTTCAGCTGTCTGGATGACATAGCACACGTGAGTCTTCATGGACCAAATAATTTGGGTCGGTCTCAAACCAGACCAGACATAAATGACACACCTTAAAATACAGTCATTATACCTTCTCAAAATATATATTGAAAGGTGTGGCTGTAAAACACTACCATCAGTACAGGCACTCCTGGGATTCTTCAGTGTTAACAGTGTTGCTGTGTGGTTTTCACTCCTTCTGCCTCGCTGCCTCTATCAGGTAAACTTCGTGCTGAGTCCTGATAACATGGACATGCAAGCAGAGAAGGTAGACAGGCGGGAGTTTGTGTCTCTGCTTAAGAGCATGCTGTTGATCGATGCTGAGGACAGGACCGTTCCATCTAGTGTCCTCAGTCACCCTTTCCTCACTATGACTCATCTACTGGACTACCCCCACAGCAACCAGTAAGGCTGCAACTATTGACTGATGTGTTGATTTGCACATTCCTGCATGCTTCATTTTTTTTTTTTTTCCCCCCCTGTAACTTGTATCGCACAGGGATGGTAGAAATACATTATGTACTTCCTTCTCACCCCTACCAGTGTGCAGTCATCTTTCCGCATCATGGACATGTGCCACAGTCGGTCCAGCAATGCAGTTTTTGACGCTCTCAACCAGAACACCATTCATTTCTCAAGGCCTCCTCTTGCCCCCACTGCCTCCACTGGCCTTCCTCTGGGCTACAGCAACATACCAGTCCACACTCAGGTGAGATGCTGGAATTGTGTGTGTTAAAATGATTTAGTCTCTGTCATTCAGCATGGCAAGTGCCGAATTATTTCAAGAAGCTATGGTACTATACATTGTCTATCTGGACCGAGAATGTAATGCCTCCAAATATGTATAATGTTTGATGAACATAATGTTTCTGTCAACACATTCTTTACTGTTGGCCTAATGTTGCCCCCTTCAGGAGAGAAGTTGCTGAAGAGTATCGCCACAGTATACTGGTCTTGATATTTCTGTCACACTTTGACACTTCATTGGCACCCATTGTCGTTATCTTCTTTTCAGGGCTAACCTTTGTTGTGTTTCTCTTTGTAACTGTACCTTTTCATTTCCTCCCTTCCTCTCACTATCGCTTTGACGTATTCTCTCTTTATCTTCTCTGCCTTCTCATCCCATCTCTATTTCTCACCTACCGCTCTCTTCTCTGCCTTTGCCCCCATGTACACTTACCTGAAGCAGGCTATAACCCAGTCGGCTCCATCAGTGTTGCATCCAGGGATAGCTCTAACAACCGGGAACAGTCAGTTTGGGTGCAGTGACTCATTCCCACCTGCCCTTCTTCTTTGTCCTCCAACCATGCAAGGTTTGTAGACTGTGCACCACTTCTTTTGGCAATTACACAATGTAAATTTTGTATTTTAAATAGTGTTCTAAGAAGTAGCTTTACCAAGATATTATTAAATTTAGTTGCTTGTTTTTTAGCTAAATAACAACTGATTTGTTTTCTGCTTTATTCAATTTTTTTTTAAGGTAACCTTAATCAGCCAGCAGGGTATTCTGTCCCCATGGTAACTCAAGCGGCTCCAATACAACCCCTGCCTGTGAGGCCTGGTGTAATAGCTCAGGTAAGCTCTTTACATGCAACTGTTAACAATAAGTTGAAGAGTGACAGACACATTCAGATGAACTCACAGCTCTTGTGGCCCTACTGCTGATGTGCCCCTGAGGAAATGTTTGAATTCCTCAAAACAACTTCTGACACCAATGAGGATCAAAAGATGATTGCATAACATCCCCGATTTTCCTCCTTTGTCCCTGTAGCAGGCCTGGTCGGGCCGGGGGCAGCAGCTCCTTGTCCCAGCAGCCTGGCAGCAGATGACTCCAGTGGGGCCTCCTCCCTCTCACCCACCTCCACCACCACCATCCTCCCTAACCAACGACACCACAGCTGGCCCGCAGAGGATCAGCGACTGGGGGTGAGTCACCAAACGCTGAGTCACCCAGTCTTAAAGTATTGGAAAGTCCCTTTTTACAAGACCACTGGTGAAAACATTTTGTCACATTCATTATCGGTATGTGTACTAAAATGACCAGTTTATTTTTGGGAAGCATCAAATTACATGCAAAGCAGAGCTGTAATATTATTTTTCAAGTTCTTGTCATGAATTGTAACCATTTTTTGCTTATATCATAGCACACCATGTTTTCTATTCCCTTCACCTTTTAACCCAAAATATAAAACTTAATGTTTCTCTGACAACTTTTTACTCTTAACATTTGTAACAGGAAATTGCATCCACACAGTAGCCACTACAATGCAGTGATGAAGCAACCTCTCCTGACTAATCAGATGCCAGCTCTCTCTGCCCATCAGCCAATCAACATCGGCATAGCTCATGTTGTGTGGCCGCAGCCAACCAACAAAAGGAACAGACACAGCCACAACAGGTTGGATTCTGCTCCTTGCTCATGTCTTTTGATTTTAAATTTTCTGATATTGATATATTAAACATATATGAAATTAATCTGTTTAAAGGAACCTGTCTCACTCCAGCAACATCCACATGTCAGCATGTCGGACCCCCAAAATGGCTGATGCTGTTGAACAGGCAGTGGCAGGAAGGGAGCAGCCTCAGAGGGAGGTGCCTCTAGTGGAAACCAGACAACCAGAAGTTCAACACACAGATGAGGAGGATGATGACACAGAGGAGGAAGTGAGCTGCTTCAAAGAGGCGGCAACAAGTGGTAATAGAGAGTCGGACATGCCCAGGCAACGGGATGTGGCAGTTCTGATGGCGGACACTCCGAGCCCTGCTCCCAGTGTTATCAGCATCCGCAGTGATCTGACAGATGCAGAGGACGAGGGCGGCGAGGAACAACCAATGAGGTGCCGACTGAATGAGTGAGTATATTCAGGGAATCATGTCACCTTCACCCACAACAGTCTATGAAAAGTCCCAGAGAACCTTGTTTTTTGTCAATAAGCCTTTGCAGTATATGCATTAAATCAAGAGACTACTCCTTTTGGGCCGTTTGAGACTGAAAATCTATAATAATATGTCCTCAGGTGCAAAGAGGAGTGTGTTTGTGAGGCTTGCAGAAATACCAGTGTGTCTATGGAGAGAGTTTGCTCACTCAGCAGCCCCGACAGCAGCCTCAGCACCAGTTCATTTGCCTCCAACTCACTTCAGTCCAGCCCTTCAGTCTCACCATGCAAGAGAGCCAACAGGTAGAAATTTACATCCTTAAGTCCAAATAACTTGCTTTGTAGAAAAACACTAAACACACTTTTAAATACTGATAGTTTGAATCTTCTTTATCCTTTTTTTTTTTTTTTTTTCCCCTTTCCTCTCTGTTCAGCATGTCGGAGGATGATGGTCACGAGAGCGGTTGCGACACAGTGGAAGGATCCCCCTCATCTGAGACATCGACTTCCCCACATGGCAACAGTTCCTATCGTTACCTTGACAACAGTAACCGTAACAACCACCCATCTTTGGCTGCTGTGGTAGCACAACTGCCTTCCCCTACTGTGCAGGGCAGGGGTCCCCGTGGCATCAGGACAATGGTAGTTCCACCAATGAGAGTGCAGAATAACAACACTCGGGGGATAGAGGAGCGTGTCCAGAGAACTGGTCAGTGAAAATTAATTCTTCAAAGAAATGTTTGTCTGTAGTTTAGCGGTTTTACAGCTTTGGTCCTAATTATTTTGTATAGTCTTAGTTTTTTTTGTTACAAGTCAAGAGATTTTTTTTTGTTTTTTATAAAAAATACAGTTTTTAAACATCCCACCTGGAGCTGTTCTTTTTTTTTTTTTTGGGCCACATATGTGCCTTCATTTTGCCCCTGTCATGTGGTCTGTCACCTGTGTTTTGGTGGTGTTTGCTTTACAGGTCATATGGAAGCAGTAGGGGCTTACCGCCCCCTAGTGGGTCATAGAGGCTTTGACAGGTGATCAAGAGACTACAGCAGAGGACTTCCTATGCTGTAGTCTAATACCTCAAAAAGATGCATCTGTTGTAGGCAATGTTAACATTGCCTCTTTTATGGCTTTCCCTCCATTAGATTGTAAGCTTTCCTCAAGGAAAGTTTTTATTTTCATCTAAATCCCATTAGAGTCCCTCCTTATCTAACTACTCAGTCTTAGCTACATTAAATCCACATTATTTTACAATAGATTCTGTACAGGAAACATGCACTCTGTTGGATCCTACATACGGGGGGAAAGGAGGATGCATTTTGTTTTGTACTGGACCAGAGCCTGATTTTTCTTCGTTGGTTCTTGCTGTGCATCACAAGTTGCCCTAAGGCACTGATCAGTTTCACATTTCTCTTCCCAGATGTCCATTTTTATTAATTGTACAGTGAGCTTAAAACCGATACAGATCAGAGTCTGAGGATCAACTTTGCTCTAAAGATGCCATTTTCTGAGTGCAAGCAGTCTTTTTTCTTTCCCGACTTTATGGATTTGCTTGTCTACTTTATGGTGCTGTATTTTATGTGAAGATTCCCAAATGTTTACACCTGACATACATTTGATTCTTTAATGGCAGCACAAATTAGTTACAATGTACAACAAAATACAAAACTGTATTGTATTGAATTGTATTTTTGTGTCCACTGGGGTCCCTGACCTGCTTTCATTAAATGACACTTCTTCCATACTGACGGCAGCAGTAAGTTGATCCTTTTTTAGACTCATGAGAGGCTAAAATGTCATGTTATTGACCTCTGGTGTATAACTTTCACCATAGTTATATTTTATAAACTCTCAGATTATACATGTAATGTCTATAGTTTTAATTTGGAAATTAAATTAAATTGGTAGATGGTCATATTTTTGATATTTGATGTTTCATATTCTCTATACGGAACAAAACTACTTTTACTCTGGTGTGCAGTCTTGTTTGAAGTCTGTGTAGTTGCTCTGCATTACTCTTTAGTCATGCAGATCATGCAGACTAAACCTACCATCTGTTTTTGCCTTATATATGCCTTTTGTCTGACTAACGTATGTCTTCTGTCTCTCCCAGTCTCAGAGTCCTGGTCCCGGTCCAAAGGGCGCTGCAGCCTCGTAGGACAACAGAGCACGCCCTCCTCCGTCCCCCTCCTCCCATCCGCCCCCCTCCTGTCCCGACAGCAAAAGGTGACTGGGCAGCAGCACCACCCTCTGGGCTTTGGACAGGTCAGTTCAGTTCTTTTTCCTTCCTCCATTTAATATATATGAGTTCTACAGGAGGTTTGAACTATATTAGAGAAGATAAATATAAGATGACTCAGTATTTCCCACAGTCTATATGTGGTAGTGTGTGTTTGTCTCTGAGGTTGACCTCTGTAAGGAAGTGACTTAATGATATCAAAGACCGCAGCAACAGTGAATAGTTGGAAAGGAAAGCCAGGGACCAGGACTAGCTACTAAGAAGCCAAAATAAGAGTGAGGAGGGGTTTAAACTAAGTAAGTCAGTCAATTGCAGATGTCATTTTTCTGTAAGATGAATTAAAAATGAATATATTTTTTAAAAAATCCAAAAAATGGTAACCAGATACTTTGGCCATTAACATACCTGGGCAGCCTCCCCAAATAAAGTCTAAGTGGGAATCATTTTGTATGACAGTAAGATGAAAGTAGTTTCCCAAAGTAATCTGCAGAAATGAGACATGTTACTACAGCGCATTTTCGTTTGTTTTTTTTTAAAAGACAGTCTTCTAACTTTCATTTTTATATTTGAATTGACTACCTGTTACAAAGTGATTTCTCTCCAAGGGATTAATGGAGTATTATTATTCTGATATTGTCATGAGATTGGGTTGAACCTGGGTCTTTGTGCTCGTCTGTCCTCTCCCTCAGATGCAGCCATACGGTTCAAACCAGGGCAACAAAGAGTGGAACGGCAACTATGGGCCCCTGCGACCACACGCCTACATTCCCCCTACTGTCCACACGCACACCTTCAGCCCCACACACACCTCAGCCGCCCCCCATACTCTGCTGTCCTACCCTCCCAGTGGCCCACTCACCGCCGCCCACCATCCCCACCCCATCCTGCCCTCTCGCCCACCTCCTCCCCCTCTCCTCCAGCACGGCTACGGTCTTTCCCACCCCCAAGGAGGCGCTATAGTTCACCAGGTGACCCTGAGCATCAGCGCCCACCCTCACCACCCTGGACACCCCGCTCCCCACCCTCACAGGCTCCTCCCCTCCCCAACCATCCACCCGCACCACCAGCCTGGATACGCCCACCACCCGCACCAGTTCAAGCCTCCCTTCCCTCCTCCACCGCCCCCTCCTCACCCATACATGGCCTCCCCAGCCGCCTACACAGGCTTCCCTCTGAGCCCCACCAAGCTCAGCCACCACCCCCAGTTCTCTTATATCTGAGGAGCAGGGCGGGGCCACAGCAGTACCTTCTGGTCAGGAAGGGTCACGGGAAGTGGACAGGAGCAGCAACCTGGGCAGGCAGAGCTAGCAGCAGAGCACGAAATGGACACATGTAATGATGGAGATGAGAAAGAAGACGATGGGAAGATTGAAAACAATGTATCATAGCGGATTGAGTAAGGAGGAAAAAAAAACAAAAACAATGCTGAAGATAATGTTGAAGATTGGAGGAGAGAGAAATTCCCAGCCTCTGCAATCCTAATTCAGTGATTATGTTTGATTGATGGAGCAACTTCTCTGCTCTGAAAGACTTCCTGCGAAATCAGCTAACGGAGGAAATGGTAGATTAAAACTGCAAAGCTTTAAAGAGAGCATAACAGGAATGAATGAATTCATGTGACAATAAGGAAATTTTAAATTAAGAGTGTGTCCTTTGCACGTTACCTCCCATCATCGGTTGTCGTTCAGAGAGTATGATCTAATTCACGGCTGGAAATCATTTGTTGTTGTTGCCGTCAGGCCGCTCAGCCTCCTCAGCCTCCTCTTTATCTTTGTTGCCTTGTAGCATGTGCAAGCCGGTCAGATTGTGTTTGTTAAGCCATCCCAGTGTGTATTAACCACAACCGATAGCCCCCCCCCCCTTGTTTCGGGCAGACTCTACTGCTGCCCTCTCTTAGTGCCTTAAAATCAGAGTCTCTGATGTTACTTCAGGAGTATATACAATAGATTGTACATTTAAATGGGCTTGCAGCACTTAACCTACAGACTCTAAATAAGATGGGCTTGTTGGATACATGAGGTTAATCCTTGTTTTTATGTTTTAATATTGGCATACATTGGACTTGGGTGTGCTTTCTAACTCAGAGTATGGATTTCTTTTAGCTAGAGGCTGCACATATAGGGCTTTGACTGAATGAGCTTTTTATGTACATAAAGAGTGATTTGATATTTTGATAATCGTTTTCTATTCACTATAATACTTAATTCACAACAGTATTGTCACTGTTTACTGTAACTGCAATACAATCTAGATAGACTCTGGGTTGCTGTGTTTTATTATTTGGCATTTAGGCTAGACTTGCATTAATGCATTTTATGTTTTAGATTTTGGGAGTGGCGTAGACTTAAAAAAAAAAAAAAGGTTTGTATGTTTTTACTTTAAAATGCTTCTCAGTGTTTGAAATAACCTATCCACTTACAGTATCATTGCTGGGCTATCGAGTATTAGAGTTGTAATCGTTTGAAATATTCATGTGAGACGAACCTTTTTTTTGTCCATGTATTGAAGCCTGTTGTCAGTTTTGATACATTCCTTCAGGGTGGATGCATAGCCTTGATTTGTGTTTTAGTGTTGTTTTTTTGACTTTCTTCTTCCCAGCGTGTAGTAGAGCTGTGTCTTCACCTGTCATATCAGCTGGTATTTTACTCCAATCAGCACCAAAGACTGTTTGTTTAATCATTTCTGAAGCATGGTCGACGATATTTCTTTCTTTTCACCTTCAGCAAACTGTTGCAGTTGTCAACATTGGAATATATTGTGAGATCTCTATTTTGAGCGTTTTGGTTGAGGTTTTATTAATTTTTGTTTTCCTGAGCTGTGTTTGGCAAATTATTTGGAATGTATAGATAATAAGCTGCTATGTACTGATTATCTGCCACTTCGTAGCTGTGAATTTCGAGGATTAATCTCATTCTAGCCTGCATTCTCACTCTTGTATTGTAGTTCTGACAGCTAGATACAATAGAAGTGGGGTTTATTTTGATCCTAGAGTATATTGAATGCTACTCCTATATGCTAGTGCCTCTGTATATTGGCTTTGTTGTTTTGAAGTGATTGTAAACTGCTGTAATGGAAGTTATGAGTTTTCCTTTTCCTTTTTTTCCCTTTTTTTTTTTTTTTTTTAATTTCAGTTTTTT
>VUQI01003453.1:0-10643 GCA_015106735.1 Paratilapia polleni | reverse complement strand
TCTTTTTGACCCCCCCCCCCCCCCCCAAAAAAAACCCAACAACACATTTTTAGTGCTTTGTTCTCGCAGACCAGCACTGATCAACCATCAAAACTCGACATCAGGCATTGCATGCTTGAGTTTCGCATTTCCCAGTGCTCCCACAATGATGGAGGCACCTCTGCTGCAACCTACAGTATGCTACTGCTCTTTATGATTTTCTGTAGCTCTATACAGCTCTATTATCATGATAGTAATCTTAAGTTGTAAAACTTGTTTCATGTCACTGCTTTAAAAAACAATCATGAGCAAAAAGGAAAAGTGAGGAATGCGTCTTAAATAATGTGTCAAAAACAATCATTTAAGTCATTTATTGTATTACAGCAAATCTGCATGGAGTTGAAGTCAAAGCCAAACCTCAGGAAACCTTACATTTCAGTTGCAATAATAACTACAAATTAGTACAAATTCATTATTGCTTATTCAACATGTATGTTTAAGAAACGTCATTTCCAATAAGCCCTATATGTTCATGGGCTACAGTCACGGCCAAACGTTTTGGCAGTGGTGCCCTTGGCAAAACAAAAATTTGATTTAATTATTAATAAAAGTCAGAGTGTTCTTCACAATATCATAGAAACATTTAAAAAATAATCTAAATAAAAACTGAAACGGCAAAGTGTATGAAGCGCAACATGTTTGCCACTGCCAAAACTTTTGGCCAAGACTGTGAACATCATGGCTCATTAGCTCAGACATCATAAGACTGTAATACTGGAACCGAGAAGCTAATTTGTTAGGAAACGTTACACGTCAAAGATTACAGCTAGGACAGTAAACAAATGTCATTAGAAAATAATGTTGGTAAGTTTTATAGATCCCTCTTTTTTCTGTGCTGACAAATTAATAATAATTATAAAAATTGCAATAATAAATTAATAGTTTTATTTTTAAAAAATCAAAAATGTTTCAGTTACTTTTAGCAAGTGTTGTAGTGGAAGAATGATTATTGTAGAAAATGATAGATAAACTCCTGGAATACTACTTTCAGAAACACTGATGCTCAGTGAGGGATAGTTTTCTTTCCTTACTTCCTTACACTGCATTATAATGAACAATAAAAACCTAAGGATTTTTAGGAATATTGCTAATTTAGATCTGCAGTCCATAACATAAACATTATAAGCACAAAGATACAAATACACAAATACGCCACCCCCATTTTTGAGCTTTTTACACTGACAAAATGCAATAATAGTGACTGGCAACATCAAGCTACAAGAGAGAAATCTATAATTGAAAGCACAAGAAAAAGTAACTAAATGGGAAATTAAATCACCGAATAAAATTTTGATTTTTATACCAATAAGCCACTATAATTTGTTGCATTCCTACTTCTATAAATGCCACCTGGCTTTTAGATTACATTTTGCTGACGTGAAATCTTAATCTAATGTTTTTTTTGCGATTTCCACGATATATGGAGGACTCTGTGAATCCCATTAGCTTTTTCTCATGCGGTGTATTTACAGTTGTGACACCACCAACCACCATGGAGTTTACAGCTTTCGCCAACAACCAGTCCAACAGCAGCAACCCACCAGCTGTGAAAAATGTTACCCGTCCAGGCAGGGCTGTACTGCTGCTGGTGACTGACAGCGGGTTTAATATTTGATGAGGGACTTGGGATGAACCAAAGGTTTGACTCTCAGAGTGTGTGATGCAGGGAACACCCAAACCCTCTGCTATTGTTACCCCCCTGTGCTGCCCTGCTATTCATAGAGCAGAGGATAGGGTTCTACACTCCCTCTCTGAGAGTTTCACCGAAGAAAGAAACACAATGAAGTCAGAATAACAAAGGTCGTGGTGGCCTTCTCATCAATATCATGTGAGCTCCTTTATAACGGGACTGCTGAGTGATGGGCACTTTAAATGGAGACGAGAAGTAGTGTACAGTTTCTGCACGTATGTCACCCCTCAAATGCAAATTATACTAATATGCTCAAAGACATTACAGTTTTATAACCCCAAAAGGATTTTTAAAAGCAATCTTAAAAGATCTTACAAATAAATCATCACTACTATCTGTCACCACAGACAACAAAGCTGCATATGGCCACTATTTTCTAAAAAGATTCAGTTAAAGTGTGCAGAAAAATTGGTGGATTTATTCATTTGTAGAAAATCAATCCCATCAACCATACTCATCAGTAGTAATCTGTTTGTTGAAGCTTTGCCTAACTTCTGTTATCTAACAGTGTGATATTCTAATTTCTGTAAATAATGATGTCAAATCAACATATTCGAAAATTAGATCAACTATTGAGGGTCTCACTTGATGTCATGCACACATTGCTCAAGAGTTGTCCACCATTTTGGACATGATACAAGCACCGGTTGCTAGGGAAAAATGTGTATTCCCTGACTGACCTGCTAATTAGTGCTAAGTTACAGAGTAATAAACAAGAATTTCACGCACCAAATCTAATGACATCATGACAATAATTTGCAGGTAGTTATTAAATAGGATGGTTTGGTAGCTTTACTTTCTTATGCCTAATCTCCATCCAGTAACATCCAGATTTGTTACACCAGTTTCAAGTTGTTATCTCAGTCCCGCTTAACCACCACCCACCTCGGGGACCCTTGACCTCTGACATGGTGTTAACACTATCACCATCACTCCCTGCTCTTGCATGCGTAACTCACAGCTCAGCTGTAATAAGTTCACACTCTGCTTTGAAGGCTGTTGAAAGGAATTATGGGAAAAGTGGGAAGTTGCTAACTAAAATTGAAGGAAATGAAGTCCCTTTACTTTGAATGCAACATTTGTCGTAAATAGTTAATAGAACAATTTGAACATCATTCACTTAGAAGGTGTATCTGAGTGAAACTGTCTTTCAACAACAGTTTTGAGGAGAGTAAGTGAGCAGAAATATGGCTTTCCAAACTGTAAAAATAAAAACTGTAAATGGTGATGATCCTTGTGCAAACCAGTTGGATTGCCCACAATGCAAAGTTTTTGTCTTCATATATGATTTAGGTAAATAACAACAGAGTTAATGTGCTGTTGCATATCAAGTTTCAAGTTTTGATTTTTTTTAACATTTTCAAAGAGCCTGCAGCTTCAAAAGTAAAAATCTCAACTCCATTTACAAGTAAAGTAAATGGAGTTTGAAGAAGAGCAAACTGGCAGTAGAGAAAAACTAAACTTTGTTTTTCATTGTATATTTAATATAAAGTATTATAAAAATGACAGAACTGACCGATTTGAAAGGGTATTTCGACGTTTTCTTTGGTTTATTTACACAATCTTATGCTAACATGTAGGATTTTGTGCAGTACCAACATCACAGAAAGTGATGATAAAGTCTTTCTCCAAGTTAAAGCCAGGCTAATGCACTGTGATGGTGATGTACCTGAGCTCAAAGACTGTGCAGAAATATACAGTATCATATATCCTGCAGGTGTCTCTCAGTGGCTCAGCATGGATCCATGGGATTTACTGCAGGACTTTTACAGGACTTAGAGGTGCACTCTCTTCATACCACTTCTGGCAGAGTGCCTGAAGGAATCAGCAGCTCCAGCTTTTTTTGTAGTGACTGTCAGGACGTCCATGAGGGAATTTTGGCAGGTTGGAAAGAAACTCTGAAACCGATCCTCCTCTTTTTGCCCTTTTCTGCTCAGCTCTTAATCCATAAACCATCCCCGAACAGGCCCATCTGGCATCTGGGCGCCTCCTCATTGACTCCCTCTCATGCTGCCTACAGACAGCAGCAGCTTTTTTCCCCCCCACTCTGTGCCTGTGATTTCACTTTTCAAGTCCACCTTTTAGGGTTTTCTGGGTCATTTCCTCATCTCTGTTACATTGTCATTCAAGCACACTGGTTAAATAATGAGTGTTGATCTACAGTAAATGATGATTCCAATAACAGCTTAACTTGAACTGCAATGATCGACAGTTCTGTCAACTGACAGAAAATTAATTATTGCAACTATTTTGCTTGGGGTTGTGGAGCATATCCCACCTGTCATAGGGTGAAATGTGGCTTACTCCGTGGACAGGTCGCCAGTCCATTACAGGACTAACACTATTTTAATAATAATCTTTTACTACTTTTTACTACTTACATGTAAGTGAATGGAAGTTAGGTATGGGCTGACATATTGGCTATTATAAGCTATTAGTCAGTTTCAATGTATATGACACAAATGCCATATACATTTTTTAAGGAAGACTACAAACAATATCAACAGGAGAGCACGGACATGTTTTATTTCAGCTTTAATATATACATAATGTCTTGCTGACAGTTCTTTCATAACCACATTTAGGCTTATGAATCATGCATATTTAAGTTATGTGTTAATGTAAGAAAAGAGGGAGAGAGGATATGAATCTTTTCTGGTTTGGTTACTGCTGATATGATATCAAGGTTTTGTACCAACACCCAAATGATACTACGCCTGTTTTCTTTCAACAAAATAAGCAAAAGTTCTTCTGTACTTTTCCGACAATTGTTGAACTATGAGCTCAAGACTAAGAAGCTGATATTTAGTGCTTGCTTTTGGTTCTTCACAGTTTGCTCTGGACTAATGCTTGATATTACTGCCTCAAATCTACACTGTAGCCCTATATATGCATGCCGTAATCTACACCATAGCCTGATGTGCGCCTTCCCAGAAATTTAACTAGACAACACAGACTTCAACATATGCTGTTTTTTTCCCTGGTTTTCGTAGCTTGGACAATACGTGTGTAGACCCAGTTGATTCTGAAGTATTCTCTCTTTACTGCACCTCAGTAAAATTAACTATTCTTCAAGGCTTATTAGCTGCAGGTCCAACATGATCAGCTCAGTTTCACTCATTATGGCGGAGCAATATAGAGACACTAGCCCTACAATATAAATGCAAACAAGGACGTTACTGTAGTCACATTACATTTTTCAGTAACGCATTACTATACTAAATTCAGTAATCATATTAAATTACCTGCACAATGGGCAGATAGAAAAAAAACATCAAACCTGCCTCGGCTGATTTCAATTCATGTGCAGTGAGGAGGAAAATGGCGCAGCGGTCTACAACTTTTGAAGAATGGAGATATGAACATTATTTTTATTTTTATTCCACGAAAGGACGAAAGGGGAAAGCGCAAACTGTGTCCAGGACAGGAACAACTGCATTGCAGCCTACTGCTAACAGAACATCGGCTCTTTGCAAACATCTGCACAGACAGCAGGCTAACACAAAGCTAGTGAAGAACCCAGAGTGTTGTTAAAGGTGAGTATATGTTGACCCAAGCCCAGCAGCCAAAGACTGATCTTCAACAGGTAATAAAGACAGTGATGAGCAGTCAGGCTTGTAGTAATGTAGCCTCCATTTCTACCTTTACATGTTTCTACAGTAGACGTTTTCATCTTTGCTTTGCGTTGTCATGTGTATGTTCTCTTTTGGATAGGGATTTGTGTCAGAGTGCGAGACTGTAGCCAAAGATTTGTATTGTTAACTGGTAATTATGTGACGGTGCATTTCAGGCCATGTTACGGAATAACGTTATAGTAATGTGACGAGTAGTGTAACAAATTACTTTCTCTAGGGAGCAATTAAGTAATGTAATACATGACTTTTTTTGAGTAATGACCCCCAACACTGGACATCACCCACTATGATGTAGGCTCTATGGGGGATTAACACAGTACTATAAATTAATCCTAAATGTATTGATAATCACAACCTGAGTAAGTGAATGTAACACAGTGAAACTTTATAAATAACCTAACATAAATGTTAGATTATAAGTGAAAATACTTAACCTTCAACAATATGTAGGTGTGTCCCTGATGATAAAATAAGCCTTATAACAATATAAAACAATAAGAAAAATCCTGTCTCACGTTTTTCCATATTTATGTCATATTCAGGTCACCAGAATTTAGCTGATGGAGCTCTAAGGACATTTGTGTTGTTAGCAAAGATAGTACAAGTGAACAAAAGAGTACAATTAGTTTGTTTAAAGGCAAAAAAACCTGAAGTCAACACTTGGAACTAATGGAGTTTACAACAGCTGCATACATGATAAAAATATCGTTTTTCATAATCTGCCACACATGGAGCTGCTCACAGCGTGTCTTCAGCTGCCACTTGGACACTTTTTCCCCGTCCTCTTCTCCCAGGAAACGCACTAGAGTGCTGCTGCTTTCTCCTGAGTGACCTCGCAAAGCCACAACACAAACAGCAGCAGCTGTATCGAGCCCCAGCTGCCGACATTTCTGCTCAGCAGCGTATTTATTTAAACCTGCCGCTGGCCCTGGCGGTCCTGCGCAGGCCTCGCCGGGGGCCTCCCCGGCTTGTTTGAGAATCCATTCACACCTGCGCATTAAATTACTGACACTAATGTTACTAGTAATGCTTGGACCGGCTCCCATTTTTGAACCTATAAACCAGCAGGAGCAGGGAAATATTGGACATGTTGAGGAGAGAAGAAGGTGACAGATTCAGACATGATACAGGGGGAGTTTTGTTAGATAAGCAGCAGCCCGTCTGTCCCATGTTTTTATTTTCAAGCTTCACAAATGTTTATGTCTGGCTGCGTTTTTGTCACTTCAGTGTGATCAAATAATAGATGATGTCATACATACACGGGTGTTGGCATTTGGGTTAATATGTATATTTTCATTGTACGCGGGTGAGAACGACGATGGTGTTCGGCTTCTTAAAGCCCCACGCTCTGAGAGTAAAGCTGAAGACACTGTCGCCTCAGGGTGGGGGTGGGTGACACATTGTTTGAGTGTTACCTGGTTGCTAAGGACTCAATGGCTTTTGAACTTGAGAGGCGTGGAGGCATGAACACCTGCGCGGCCCCCCTCTCAGGATACCTTTCACCTTGTCTCACTCTGCAGCACTCACTGAGGGGCCGAGAAGAAAAGAGGAGCACAGAGGAGAAAGGAAAGTATCTGAGAGACGTCTCCCATGTTGTCACTCCAGGGTCAGAGGTCAGAGGTCAAAAAGGAGGGGTATGTCAGGTGTTAAGTGGAGCAGACAAGCCGATGGACGTCTTGTTAAATGCTTACCTGGCGACCTGAGAACCTGCGGCCAGGTGGGAACACAAAGCAGCTAGTTTTAGTACAAGATTACCCAAACAGGATGCAGATCAGCGGACCTGATATGATGAAAGATTTGAATGTATAAGAGTCTAGAGCTGGTGCTGAAATTATTGATTCAAAAATAAAAAAAATAAAAATCTGAGAGGTTATCAAGTCTGTTTTAAAGCTTTAAATATCAAAATGTCTCGCAAAGTTTACTCACGTACAATTTAAAAGAAACTGTATTTTTACTCACGAGTTTCCTTTTTAGGCTATTCAATTATTCTACTCCTCCATATTTTAGAGAGAATTATAAAACTTCTGACTTCATTTTTCTGACAACTATAGTTACTTTTCAGTTTTTATGTATGTGTCATACAGCGGGCTTATAAAATGCCTGATTTTATCTTTAAACCATAATCACTCAATGTAAAACAAAAAAAAGTAGGTACAAAATGAGAGTATTAGAGTTACACACTCTCACATTCATCATCTCAGGACCCCTCACATTCATCTTGTGACCCTCAAGAGAACCGTCAGATGGGGACTGTATAAAAGCTAAAACTAGCTCCACCTCACCGTTTCCTTTATAACAGATATTCTAAAATGTTCCAGTGTAATGGTTTTCAATTATTCTTAAGAAAAAAGCAGTTAAAACCCACAAAATTAAATTTCTTTAGATAATCTGTGTGTTTTTACAAAGCCTTTGTTACAAAGTCTTTGTTTGTGACTTTGATCAACAATAAATTGCAATGAAGTCATCACAGTGAACCAAAAGGCATGAATGATAGTCACAGTCAGAGTACTTTTTCATTCATGCTGCTTAAAACAAAACCTAAACCATCATCTTGTTTTGTGCACAATCTAAATATTTGGATTACTGAAATATCTGGAATTTGTAACTGTCAAAATGAGATGTGTAATTATGGATTACAATAAAGTCAAAAAGACTATCATGTTGAAAAAAATATATATATGGGCCCTCCCAACTTTCCAGTATCCTTGCCACACCAATAAGTCAATTCCTGTTCAAAAAATATGAAAAGTTGTACACTGATGGACTACGGTAGGGAGCATTTTTATAAATAAAAATATCACTGTGGCACATATAAATATAAACTTTCTCAGTTGAAGGTTAAGCACATTAAGCTGATAATACTTTTGCAGGACTTTAACTGTATTTTAAACACTTATTTATTTTTTACTTGAGTACACGTTTTGTACGTCTTTGGTCTTTTGATCATCGGGACTGAAAAATGATCAGAAAATGGCCAAAAAACCCAAAACAAAACCCTGAAATAACACAAAAGTATGCATAGACTCTAATGCACTGGCTGTTATATGTGACAGACTGCACTTCTGTTTCCCTGTACTTGTTGTGCTCTGAGTAGCACGAGTTTAAATCACAAAGGCCTTACATGCAAAGGTTAAACGTGGCATTGCTGCACTAATCTGCAGCGTCAGTGACATGCGATCATCTGAGCAAACAGTTTGGGACCTATTTAATTAGAATGGAGATTACCACAGTGTGATGCTGGTCATACAGCGTCCTATACTGGGATGGTGATAGTTGAGAATCGGGCTGTGGTCAATGAAAAGGCTTATTTGCTTTAGTGCTGCGTGTGTCTGTCTAAGCCGAGGGACAAGGCGAGACAGCGTTAATGATGATCTCTGACAGACGGCTGAGGGGTGAGGTAGGGTCCTCCTCCTCCTCCTCCTCCTCCTCCTCCTCAGTGTGGTGAGCATTGTGTGGAGCTGGCATTCAGCTCTCTGCTCAGCTGCCTATTATTTATTTATATCTATTCATGACATCCATTGTCCTGCGGGCTCAGCATGGAAACACACACTGTTGAAGTGAGAAGGTAACACTTCAGTCCCAAGCAGCGAGTGTGGGTGTGTGCAGACTAACACGGAGATTAAGCACTAAGAAAAATGTCAACCTGCCTTCTAAACTTGAGCTCAGTGGGACATCAAACTTCAGGAACCTAGATTCATACAAAAGGATAACACATGTATGGATTTTAATTGTTTACATGGTGCAACTAATCAGCTCAACAAACCGGTTGGGTCAGTCTCTTCTCCACTAAATAAAACACTTTGAGGGCTACACCTGGGTCAAATAATGTGTGCAAACAGCTTCACGTGGGTTATTAATATTTATTAGGTCTTTTGGCTCCAGACTGGCACCTTTTCATAGTGGGACAATGCACCTGAAGATAATGCCATAAATACCTGTGATTGTCTGTTTTATGTTCATACAGTCTGGCAAACCGTGTGCAAACACACAGCTTCTTTTGAAGGCCCACATATATGGAGTGAACTTTGTATGGACCTTGTGTATACTTTATAAGTTTTATATGTTTAAATGTGAATTTGTTAATTCTTTTTTTCTTATAAATTTCATTATCACAATAATCTTTCATTTGCGGTCAATGGGGATCTATAAGGTGATTTCATCTCTCTGGTAACTTATTTGTTGGGCATTTTACATGTCTGCCAAAGGGTCTCCTCCCAGTTGTTTTTATAAAAATATAACAGCATAAAAAGTTTAATTTACTTATAGCCACTGAAAAGGAATCCAAAAAGTAAGGGAAACTTGTTATGTGGTTACTTCTATACAATAGCTGACATACGATTTAAGTATTTAAGTTACAATAACTAAATAAGAAATACAACAAAGTAAATGGTCCATAATTCAATTCAATTTTATTTATATAGCGCCAAATCCCAACAACAGTCGCCTCGAGGTGCTTTATATTTTAGGGTAAAGACCCTACAATAAATGTTCTGTAACTGAGAATGAGTTACTTCCTGGCCTTCAAATGTCAGTGATGAAATGACATTGTATGCTACTGTTCTGTAGAGCGTCTGGGTTTGTCTCCATCCATCTCCATCTTTTCACATAAATGCACTGCCATCCAGTACTGTTTTGACCTGCACTACCAAGTATTCACTTTAAGCTGTTTGCATTAACTTTATATTTCTATACATTCATTTTGTACATCTGTATATACTATAAATATTTAACATTTTATTGCGCTGTACAGCTCCAGAAAAAATCAAGAGACCACTCCAAAATTATCAGTTTCTCTGATTTTGCTATTTATAGGTATATGTTTGAGTAAAATGAACATTTTTGTTTTATTCTATAAACTACTGACAACATAACTCCCAAATTCCAAATACAAATATTTTCATTTAGAGCATTTATTTGCAGAAAATGAAAAATGGTCAAAATACCAAAAAAGGTCCAGTGTTTTCAGACCTCAAATAATGCAATAAAAACCAAGCTCATATTCATTTTTAAACAACACATTACAAATGTTTTAACTTAGGAAGTGTTCAGAAATCAATATTTGGTGGAATGACCCTGATTTGCAATCACAGCTTTCATGCGTCTTGGCATGCTCTCCACCAGTCTTTCACATTGCTGTTGGGTGACTTTATGCCATTCCTGGCGCAAGAATTCAAGCAGCTCAGCTTTGTTTGATGGCTTGTGACCATCCATCTTCCTCTTGATCACATTCCAGAGGTTTTCAATGGGGTTCAGGTCTGGAGATTGGGCTGGCCATGACA
>VUQI01003449.1:1609-13019 GCA_015106735.1 Paratilapia polleni | reverse complement strand
AACACTGGACCTTTTTGGTATTTTGACCATTTTTTCATTTTCTACAAATAAATGCTCTAAATTAAAATATTTATATTTGGAATTTGGGAGTTATGTTGTCAGTAGTTTATAGAACAAAACAAAAATGTTCATTTTACTCAAACATATACCTATAAATAGCAAAATCAGAAAAACTGATAATTTTGGAGTGGTCTCTTAATTTTTTTTGGAGCTGTATATATATATATATATATATATATAAAACCAAAAGCCAAGCAAAAACCAAGCCATGAAGTCAAAGGAACTGCCTACAGAGCTCAGAGACAGGGTTGTTGAAATGCACAGATCTGGGGAAGGCTACAAAAAAAATTTCTGCTGCACTGAAGGTTCCCAAGAGCACAGTGGCCTCCATAATTCTCAAATGGAAGAAGTTTGGCACAACCAGGACTCTTCCTGGTCGCCCGGCCAAACTGAGCAAGCTAGGGAGAAGCGCCTTAGTGAGAGAGGTGACCAAGAACCTGAAGGTCACTCTGACTGAGCTCCAGTGTGGAGATAGGACTAAGTTCCAGAATGACAACCATCACTGCAGCCCTCCAATGATCTGGGCTTTATGGCAGAGTGATTAGATGGAAGCCTTTCCTCAGTGCAAAACACATGAAAGCCCACTTGGAGTTTGCAAAAAAGCACCTGAAGGACTCAGACTGTGAGGAACAAGATTCTCTGGACTGATGAAACCAAGATTGAACAGTTTGGCCTCAGTTTTAAACGTTATGTCTGGAGGAAAGCAAGAACTGCTCATCACCTACCCAATACCATCCCAACTATGAAGCATAGATTTACTTTACGTGCCATGTTTTCATTTGTTTTGCTAAGCTAACGTAAGCTAACTTATTCTAAGTTACTGCTTCCAGTGTTGCATTCATTGCACACTGATAATTACAGTTTATGTCCTCACTGCAAGGCTATTTGAGGTGGGAAAAAATGAGTCCATCAAACAATTTGTACTGACAAGAAATTAGGTGGAAAGTATTTTATTAATCCATTAATCATCTCTGGTATTTTTAAGTATAAATGCGAAACATTCACCATTTCCTGATTTTTTTCTTTTTAAAATTGATGGCTTTAGCTTTGACTGATGTACTTAATGTTACCGTCCCTACCGTTCCTTTAACTGCTTCTTCAGTGCTGCGTTTTCTCTCTGCAGCTCCAGCATGGCACAGCGACTCTCATCCAGCTGTCTCTCAAACACCTGATACTGGTTCTGCTGCTTCAGATCCTTCACACACACAAAAGTAGAAAAAAAAGTACTATACCACAGAAACTGACTTGGTTGAGTGAGCACATGGAGACAGATTATATTATGGAGCTACAGGCAAAGAGACTGAGAGGTGTGTGCTTGTGTGCACACAGTGGGAGTAATTTATTGCTGTGGTCATTACAGTGTGTTTGTGTGTGTGTGTGTGTGTGTGTGTGTGTGTTACCTGTTGCAGAGCCATCATTTGTGTGTGTGCCTGTAGTTGACCCTGCAGGTCTTCTATCTGCTGCATGTGTCTCTGGGTCATCTGCCTGCTCCACTCTGTGTGCTGCTGGGTCAACTCTGCACGCTGCTTATCTGATACACACACACACACACACACACACACACACACACACACACACACACACACACACACAGAAAACAAAATCAATCAGCCCCACTGTTACAGGTACCCTCTCTGCTGTTGCCATGGTGAAGTGTATCCATGGCAATAGCAACTTCACTGTTGAATTTATAATCTCAATGTGTATATCGCCGTGTGCGTATTTGTGTGTGCACTTGCTCATTCTGCAGCTGTGTACATGTTATACAGAGTGTATTAATGCCTGCATGTGCTTATGCTAATACTCGTATGTGTGTGTGTGTGTGTGTGTGTGTGTGTAAGTGAGAGTACATGTGTGTGTTACCCAGCTCCAGGTGGTGCATTGTCTGAAGTCTGTTCCTCTCAGACAGCAGCTCTTCTTTTGCCCGTCTCTCTAACGCCTGCAGCGCCATGGCGTGACTGTGTCTCTCCTCGGTTAACGACTGCGTTTGGGGCTCCTTCAACACATTTTTTTTGTTTGTTTTTTAACAACAACTGCAATTTTTTGAGCTCACAAAAGCCCATCTTTACAGTAAATGCACACACTCATAGACCTAAATAATGTTGCCTGTTCACTGCAGCACTTTCATCAAAGCTGCTAAATTATTCATCACAGAGGAAAATCTATGAAAGAGTGCACATAGGATTTTTAAAAATAAGTGTGCATCATGTGTGTAAGTGTGTGTGTACCTGCAGCAGCTCCCTCAGTTTCTTGTTTATCTCCTTTGTTTCTTGGACCTCCTTCCTCAGCCTGTCAATTTCGGGATTCAGGTGGCAATCATCTCCCTGGCCCGCCTTCTTCTTCTCCGCCTGCATTGGTGACAAATTGGGAGCAAAGGATTTTAAGGCTCTCCGTGCTGTCAAAGTAATCCTGAGATAATGAGTCTGCAGCAAGAATTAAGTGGAGACGCCACTTTTGTTTTAGAATTTGCAGACTCAAACAGAATAAATAAACAGGCTTATGGACCAAATTAGAAGAGCACTTCAACAATATAGCACTGCACACCCAAAAAGTTGGACAGATTTGATGAAACATCCTGACTTTAACTTTCTAGAACATGTTTCCTACACCTACCAATATATACCTAGAGAGAGTCTTTTATTAGACTCTTCTTGCCTTGTAAACACCCACATCTTTCAAACTCCTCATTCAAGTTTGAAATGCAGGATATAGAAAACTACAAGGCAAAAAGAAGGCATGCTGGAGACAAAGTCAGGGTCATTTTCTCAGACTTGGCAAAGATAGGACATTACAAAACTGCTTTTCAGAGGCTACAAATTACTTAACACAACTAATAAACTGATCTAGATATGTATTATGTAAATTTGTATTATGTAAATTTGACCTTTAGCATGTGCATAATGTTCCTACCCAGGCCATCTAACCTCTTCTGGAAGCCAAAAACTCCAGCATATCCCTTGTGCCAAGGGAAGAGGATCACTTAGCAGCTGTCCTAAAGCGCAGACCAAGTGCTGAAGGTAAGTGTTGAGTCCGTTGGCAGAATCAAAAAAGGATAAATAGAAATGGCAGTGGCTCAGAAGGCAGAGTGGGTTGTCTACCAACTGGAAGGTCAGTGGTTTGAAACCCAGCTCAAAGTGTTCTTGTGCAAGATAATGAGCCCCAGATTTACCCTGATGCGTCCATCAGAGCACGAGTGTGTGCTTTCTAGTTAGAAAGCTTAAAGCCATAAAATAATAATGTGCGGGGGCCTGTAGTAAAAAAGTGCTTTGAGTGCTCAGTTAGAGTAGAAAAGTGCTAAATAAGTACCAGTGCATTTAACAGTTACCAATCATCGACCAGATTATGTGTCTCCAACCACCAAGATGTGGAGTCACATTTGTTAAAGCAGAAAAATCCACAAAATTTCCAACCAAAAGCCCAGGCAGGTCTCCTTGGAGCAGCACGTGACTGGCAGATGAGGGTGGACCTGGGGAACCAAGTCAGATTTTCAGAAAACCTAACAGAGACTACAATTAGACCAGACATCATGCTGGTCTGCTGTCTGTCATGCTGAAACTTTAAGGAGGAGATCATGCTGGAGCTGACAGTAACCTGGAAGGAGTGGATGGGGAGGCCAGCGACAGGAAAAAATGGGAAATATGAACTGGTGAAGAAGTGCTGCCGATGGAGGTGACACACACACTTCTTCTTTAAAGAAGAGAGAATCACTTTGCAAAGCTTACAGCTTCCTGGTCATCACATAAAAAAAAACCATCAACAGTGTCAGTGACAGCGGAGAAAGCTTCAAGATGGCTGCAGACCACAAAGAGACAAGCCAGGACCAATATCTCATGGATACAGGCTGGGAACTCATAACACCTCACTCACCTGGGTGAGGAGGTCAGAAGATAAAAGACCCAAAACAATCGATGCTCCCAAGTACTGAAGATGCAAATGATGCCCAAGTGCATCACTAGATGTTACTGTGGTGGACACTAGTGTCAGAGTCAGTGCCAATCAGTTTTCACACTTCCATCAGTCACTTTGCATGAAGAAATACACCAAAATATACAGAATATGCCTTTTCCAGTATCTTCAATGGCAGGAAGGAGCTTACTGCTTCGCTCCATCACTTATGATGGAAAGCGGAACATTTTTTGGGTCATCGTTCTATCAAAACAAGATGATGACGACATCTTTGCCTCAGGGAAAAAAAATATTCAACACAACTAAGGCCACTACAGCAGTTCCATTAATAGTTAGGACAGGGCTGTCAAACTGATTTCAGTTCATGGGCCACATCCAGCCCAATTTCATCCCAAGTGGGCTGGACCACTAAAGCCATTACATAATAATAACCTAAAAGAAAAGTTCTGAAAACTTTCACATTTAGTAAACCATCTATTTACAAAACAGACGACGAAGAGCTTGAGATTTCTTAAGAAAAATATGTGCGGTTTCAACAATATGTCTCAGTTTTACCAAGATTCAGTCAGTTTACTGTCATTACAAAGAAACCCATTCATCATACATCAAACAAACACGTCAGCATGCCTCTTCAACCAAGCTGGTGTTGCAGGCTGTGGGTTTTCAGTAAGAGCTCTAAAACTGACAATGATTCAGACCTCTGGCTCAGATGAAACTAACAGCTTCCAGTGATCCATTATTAACAACTTCCAAAACAACGCTTCCAGGGATAAAATCTCTGCAATGCCATCTAGCAGGCCAGACTGGACCCTATGGAGGACCATCAAGTTGCTTTTTCACCTTGTTTAAACACTGGATCTTAATGCTGCTCTGAAAACATGAGTTAAGCTGTTCTTTTGTACTGAATGAATCTTAATTGCGTGACTCTGTTTTTAAATAAATAAGCCTGATTCAAGGCCTCAACTACGCTGCCAGCCCGTCTGATTTTTTTTAAATCTTTTCGGGTAAAATATGAATAATGAAGTGAAAGCAAAGTGGCAAAACAGTCTGACTACATTTCTAAAGAGACAACCAGGGCCAACCATCATAAATGGGTTTCTGTAATTTAGTCTGTGAAGGACTCACCTGTGACTGCAGCTCGGTCAGCTGACCCTGCAGCTCAGATATCTGAGTTTGCAGCTCCTCCTCCCGGCTCTGCCATCTCTGCTCACTCTCAGCGACGGCAGCGTTCATCTCTATCCTGAACTCTGCTCTGAGACGATCCTCGCACTCCGCCCTGGAGGCACGCATCAGAACAAGGAGTGAGACGGAGCTAACCTACATGCAAAATGACTTTTTATTTCTTCTTGCTATACCCCGTCTAACATTGCATAGCATCTGCTTTTCTCATGTGTTTTACCTCATTTCAAGAGGATTATTTTTTTACACCAAACGTGCAGAGCAGCATCCTATTCCGTAAAGCGCATAAGTGTGAAATCTGATTTTCATATTAAGCCACTGCCATATTAAGAGAATAAGAATTTTCCCAAGCAGAAACCTGTTACACCTTCAGCTAACAGGTTTTTTTTTATGGGTGCTTTTGAATGGGGAGAAAAAAAGGATATGTATTGAAGAGAGAACTGGAATTTTAGAGTGATCAGACACATTTAAAATAAATGTAATGGGCTGTTTTTAGGTGGTGTGCATACTCTAATTATTGTCAGTACGCAGTGAAAAACAAGCTACTAAACACGTCTGTGGGGGAGGACAGACTAATTGCTGATATTGATTTGATTTTCATTAATGTACTGACACCGTTTACTGGCTCACATATAATTTTCATTACTGCATCTAATATCTTGGCATGTGTTTGCTCTGTTTCAATGCATTTCATGTCAATAAAGCTCATTCAAACTGAACTGCGGTAAGGAAAATATGCTGTGAGCTTCAATTTGAGTGATTTCCATCCTGACTTTGATCTTCCCCAAAGATCATTTAGGTGAATGGCAGAGGGAGATTACAAGCAGACTTTGTAATGGAAGCCTAAGCAGGTCTGACAGTTCCGTGTTTGTTCTGCTACCTGATCCGGTCCTCTGTGTGCCTCTGGTTTTGCTCTAGAAGGCTCCTCTCCGTGTTCAGTCGGCTCTGCTCCAGGACTTTCTCCTCCAGCCGATGCTTGTCAGCTCTCAGGGATGCTATCTCCCTCTGGTGCCTGTCCCGCTGCCTCTCTGCCTCCTCCTGAACCCGAGCCAGTCGACTCCGGGCCCGATGGAGCTCTTCTTCCAGATGAGAGCACTGTGGTCCACACGAGGGTGCAGCCTCAGGGGCCGCCTTGTCTTTCTTGTCTTTCTTGTGGATCAATGACTCCAACCTACAGATCTGAGAGCACAGAAGCGTTTCTCTTTCTCTGCACACATCACACGTGTTACAACTGATATTTTATCTGAAAATACACTCTCAGATAGTGTAGTCTCACTTCTAACCTCATTGGTGGCATCTTTCAGTTTTGTCCTCAGCTCGTCTCTTTCCTTCTCCAGCCCGCTGCGTAGCTCCTCAGCAGCTCTCCTCTCCTCTTCCAAACGTGCGCACACCTTCAAAAAATATTCATCCTCATCAAAACTATTATTACATTAGCAAAGAATCTCCTCTTTAACACCCGATCCTACAGTTCTGTCATCTTCTTATTACTAAGCCTAATTAATAATTAGTAATAATGAAGTCCACATGATAAGAAGGATCAAAGGGTAGGCAATTATGTGATAAAATCTTTATATTTCTACATTTACAGAGAGCAAAAATATCTATTAAATTGTCCTTTTGGTTCAATCTGGGGGTTAGAACTCACCCTAGGGGGTCATAAAAGAATTAACTGGATGAAAGAAAAACATTTGTGCTACACAAACATAATTTTTCCTCACTTTTTTTTCCTAATCTCTGCTTTTTCTTACAAATAACTCTGACAATATTCAGATAAAATAAGAGGAAACCTTTGGCTGGCCTCATCATAGCTGTTAGACATCTCCAGCTGGTGACAAGTGACACAGGCTTTGCTTTATTCTCAAAGGTTCAAAAGCCCAAAATGTTTAGAAGCTCTGTTTCAGACTAATTAGGCAAGACCCCTGCTGAGGCTCGACTGTCTAAAGCGATGTCCAACTCAATCAGTACGTTTCTGTGAACTTGAATAACCTGGTTACTGTTGATGCTCTGAAGTGGCTCGAGTAAGTAAAACATAAGTAAAACTTTTTCTCAGGTTCATGGATTAGATGGACAAAGTTGTGTCTGGACAGTCCTGACTTACAGTATGTGCATGATTAACAAACAGCAAACAGGGAAGGTTTTACTGTGATGGGATGAAGAGAAGAGTTAGTTGCAGTTTGTGCTCATATCCAAAGTAATTACATCCAAAGTTTGACTGAAACTAAAATAATGAAGCCCGTATTATTCGGCTTCCACAGCAGGCTGTTTTTAAAGTTGTGATACACACAGTGCACATTATAGAGAATCTGTGTCTGATCTTAATACAGAGCCCGTCTCATCTTACTTCACCATCTCATCAGGTTTCAGTGTAAAATCACCAATGCTAATTTATGGTATATAGTCCTGATTATCAAATATAGTCGTCAAACATCCCAGGTCACTGAACAGTTTCCAGTCTCCAGTTTTCCCTGTTAACGTGATTTCTCCTGTTATGATCACTACTACAGATGTGCTTTCCTGTCTGTTCAGGTTAAATGGAGTTAACTCTTTGGTGTGCACACAGATGCTGACCTCTTGGTTGGTCTTCTTCTCTGAGCTCAGAGCTTCTTGGACGCTGTTTAATTCAGCCGCGTGTCTCCTCATCACCTCTTCTATCGCCTTCCGCACCTGCTCCTTCAGCCGCTTCCTGTCCTCCTCGGCCTTCTCCGCCAATCTCTTCTTCTCCTCCTCCAGCTTCTGCTGCACACCAGCTCTCTCCGCCTCGACCTGTTCGATGTTCTTATCGAGCTGGGATCGAACGCGAACCCTCTCGACTTCTAGTTCCTTGTGCAGCCGGTCCACCTCTTCCTCTTTGTCTCTCCTCACGCGCTCTTTAACCTCTTCCAGCTGTCTGTGCAGCGCTTCCTTTTCCTCGTCTCTTTCTCGCCGTATTCGGTTTCTTTCCTTCTCAAACTGATCCCTCTCTTGCTCCCGCTCCCTCCGCAGGCTCTCTCTTTCTTTCTCAATCTCCTTCTGCAGTTTGTCCCGTTCATCGTCTGCGTGCTTCTGGATGCGACGCAGCTCTTCTGTCTGGGCTCTCACCATCTCTGAGCGCAAACTGGACAGGGCTTCAGCGTGCTGTAAACACACAACACAACGTATTTATTCATGCTGTGCTTGAATTTTTGTCCATCCTGTGTATGGGGGCGTGCGTGCTACCTGGCGTATCTGCCGGGCGTGGTCACTGTTTCGGCCGCTGCTCTGTAGCTCCAGCTCTCTGTTCCTGCTCTGCAGACGACTCACCTGGCTCCTCAGTTCCTCCACTTCAGCGCACACACACACCTCACAGCCTCCACGATTCAGCAGCTCCTCTAACACACACAAAACAATTGACTGATGTACAGTAGAAGCAGAACAGACCATCCGACCAATTCTCAACGAGGACGCGTCTAAACTAAAACTCATTCTTATGCAATAAATAAAACTCAGTGTTTTTTGCTGACTGGGTAAGATGTCACTTTGATGGAACTGTTTACCTTCGAGGGGGATGAATAATTTGTTACATTTTCTGTACATATTATGGCGGCATGAGTGGAAAACTAAATTAACGGTGAGTCCGAATGAATAATGGAAATGCACCCGACACAGCTGAGTTTCTGCGAGCTCACTCCAGCGGGCAGGTAAGAAGACAGGTGGACGGGCATACTGTGAGAAGCAGGATACCTGCTCTGCTCTGCAGCTCGTCTTCCTGCAGCAGCAGCCTCTCCTTGGCTACAGCCAGCTCCTCTTCAGCTCGTTTGGCCACGCCCTCGGCCTCGGACACACGCCTGCGATCCAGCTCCAGCTCCTCCTCCAAGTCCTGCAGGGAGGGATAAAGGCCAGGAAGGAGTTTGGCATGAGAGCAATTAAGGTCGGGTGATGCGGAAGAGTATTGCGGGTTGACAAGAGGCCGCAAGGGAATAGAAAAGGAAAAAAGGCTAGATGAGAGAGAGAGAGAGAGAAGCTGACAGCAAATTTGACACAGATGAGGAGGAGGGAGCGAAAGAACACAATCAGACAAACAGAAAAAAAATGAAGGATGAAATGTGGTGAGTCAGGGAGCTATCTTGCCCAGCTGCAAGCCTTTAATGGTCTGCTGTGAGGACTTACTGTATGTCAGCTCCATGCCAGCTCTCACAGGGCTTCTTAATGCTCATGCGTGAGGTGGTGCAGCGAATCTATCCTGCTCCAACTACTCATTAGCAGATAGTTGGCAGTGGGAATAACACTCAGGGAGGGCAGTCTGTGGTTAGACAAGCAAGATGCCCCCCGCCCCTCCTCTATCTCTGCTTCTACCTCACTCCTTCCTTTCCCATCAGCACTATTAGCTGGGTGCATCAGAGACAGGAAGCTGCAACATTTCAGTTTCCTTTCACAGCACTGGATTCTACAGGTTAGGATGAGTGAAAACATCCGTACCTGTATTCGCTCTTGCAGTTTCACCGTGTTTCTCTTGCTCTCAGCTAGCCTCTCCAGGTGACTTTCCACCTCTGCTTCAGCCCTCTTCACTCGCTCTCGCAGGGCGCTGTGCATCCCTTTCTTCTCCTCCTCTTCCCTCTCCTCCCACCTCTGCCGCTCTTCCCTCCATTCCGCCTCTATCTTCTTCCTCATTTCCTCTTTCTCCTCAATTAGATCGTTCACCTTTCGCTCCCATTGCTCCTGCTCTTCTTTCACAGCTCGCCTCTTCTCCTCCTCTGCTCGATCCCTCTCTTCCTTTAGTGCCTTCAGCTCCTCCAGGAGGGCTTTAATCTTTTCCTCACACTGCTCCATTTTCTTCTCCTCCTCCTCCTCTTTCTTCTTCTCCTCATCCTCTCTTTGCCTGTCCTCCTCTTTCCTGTTTTTCTCCTCATCAACAGCTGTTTTCTGTAGCTCCTCACATTTGGCATCCAGTTGCTGGATCTGCTCCCCAGCCTTTTCCAGTTCTTTGCTCAGTTTCAGATTCTCCTCCTGGGCACCACTGATCTGGGCCTTGGCCTCCTGGAGCTCTTCCTCTGCAGCCTGGAGCTTCTCCTCAAACTCTTTTCTCAGCTCTGCTTCAGTTTCACGCTCCCTCTCCTCCGCCTGGATGCGGAAGCACTCAAAGTCTGCCTGCACCTGGAGCCACAGAGGATGACAAGATAACTTACACACTGAACTTACATATAAACCTTGGATAGTGACCACTTTCCCTAAAAAGCACCTAATTTTTCTCCAACAACACTCGGAAAACCTTTCACCCTTTGTTCTGTGCTAACATGATAATATTTATGCAATAACAAATGCATACTACAAATATTCTGTTCAAAGGTGCTTCACTGCATTGAGATCTGGGAACTGTACAGACTGCTAAAGCAAACAGTGTGGACAGAGAGTATACAAAACATTTGTAAAAGGCCAGACTGGCCAATTAGCTGCAATACTGTGACATTCACACAATACTCAGTATGTGGCAAAACATCATTACCAGCCTGCAATGCTGAGATCAGGCAGCTTGGAGCCACAGACGACTTCTTCAAAATTCAGACTCTTTATAGCCGCGAAAGTAACCAGAAATCAGCTACAAAATGCAGTGAGTTGCAAAAAAATATTGTGTGGGTTTCCTTGACATAACTACATATTAGTTATACAGTTATATAAATGACTTCTTGCAAAATAAGCTTCATTTGAACACAAAGATTCTTTGTTTTGGTATTTTTGGGACCTTAATTCTTCATATTTAGGCCTCCACGTGATGAAAATCGATGATATTCGTTAACATTGTTCAGTACTGTGATAATAAATAAACAAATATTGAAGTGTGCACATTAGCTATCCGGCTTTAATAGTTACACTGCTAACATAGACTCCAAACACGGAAGAGCCTCTTCCCACTGAATATCAAACATGCTGTTACTGAACACAGTCAAATGTTTACCTGCTGGGTGTAAATGCACGATACATATAAATAAAATTACTTCTTCTAATTGATGAATTTCAAGAAGTCTTTAGTAATGTGTTTATGTAACAAAAAAAAAAACACTTATGCTTACAGGCTGTCGCTCCATCTCCCTACACTTACACTCACCAGCTACTTTATTAGGTACACCTTTTTGGACCCCCTTTTGCCTTCAGAACTG
The DNA here is from genome assembly GCA_015106735.1 of Paratilapia polleni. Classification (NCBI taxonomy): domain Eukaryota; kingdom Metazoa; phylum Chordata; class Actinopteri; order Cichliformes; family Cichlidae; genus Paratilapia; species Paratilapia polleni. The sequence continues at coordinate 1,764 of VUQI01003449.1, read as the reverse complement.
CCTTCATGCCATAGATTCAACAAGGTGCTGGAAACATTCCTCAGAGATTTTGCTCCATATTGACATGATAGCATCACACAGTTGCTGCAGATTTGTCAGCTGCACATCCACAATGTGAATCTCCCGTTCCACCACATCCCAAAGGTGCTCTGTTG
>VUQI01003447.1:7098-20922 GCA_015106735.1 Paratilapia polleni | reverse complement strand
AAAAGTCAAAGTAGCAATCTGGAAAACTCGTGCCTTTAATTCTTAAAATTCTTATATTTTTATATAATCAAAATGTCGGTATGATGTGAAAAAAGATGTATTAAGTAAAATGTCTTAAGCAATAGCTTAACTGTATTATGCTTAACTTCTGAAGACATGTGTACTGTGTCCTTTATAAATGCATTTGTCCTTTATAATACAAAGACTTGAGAAGGAAGAGGCTTCAGTTTGCCATCCCTTAATCACAATAGAAGTCCATGTCCTGAAAGAAAAGAAAACATAATGCATAATGCTACCAACTTCTACTCCTTAAAATGAATGGAGAAAGAAAAAAAAGCATCCATCTCAAAAGATATTGTACAAAGGAGTTAAAAAATACTAACAGTTGTTTGCATCTTAACTGTGTTTTCTGCAAACTTCTGTGTCTCCTTCACCACAGTTGCAGGGAAGTATCCAATGATGCCCATCTGGTCCACGTACCGCTCACTGTAAATCTGCCAGTGAAAATAATATAACTCAAGCAAATTAGCATGCACCACACTGTATGTGTATTATGCATATAACCTTCCTTACAAAACTTGACATAATGAAATGCCTGCTCATTTCAGGTACAGTGGAATTTAATATGTAAAGAAATGTCTTTCAAGGCATTGTGTTCTTGTCAGAAAGGCCAGGAAGTTCATGCTTGTTTATCGCAGCTGTTGCAAATCCTTGGTACCTTTGATAACTCAAGTGTGCAGTGCCATTAAATAAAGTGTAAAAAAAAATCGGCACATACACTTCCTGACCAGAAGACTCCGGCGCCCTCTGCTGCTATGAGTTTGGAGTACACATAAACCATCTGACCCTTCTTGAGGTTGATGAATCTGCAGTCAGGAGCTATGAAGTCATCCAAGGCTGTGGCCATGGAGAGAACATCTAATAAAGCACAGAAAACAAAAGAAGAATGTAAAACATACACATCCACTGTTTTTAATGTTACCAAGGACATGCAGTTTATCATATGATTTTAATACAGGTTGCATCCTGCACACTCTGCTATGCTTCTTTTTAATGCTTTGACTTACATGAGCACTCTGCATCTCCACAAATCTTCTGGTCTGCTAGTTTATCCATGAGGACAGCCCTCGTGGTCTGATGCAGCAGTCCCACACAGAACAGAATCACCAGTGGATAACCCATGTTCACCAAAAGAGCAGAACCAAGGGAGTGTTGTGAGTGTGTACGCCCAGATGTGAATGCAGATGTTTGGTGGGACTTAAGGCTATAAAAATCACAAAACACTTCTCTCAGCCAGGACAGAATGGGTTGAGCCTCTGCATCACACATTGTATAACCAATCAGTGTTGAGTCTCAGAGATTCCAAACTCTGGAACTATTCATTTCCATCAGGGGAGTTGGCTGACTTTTCTCAAATCCCAGCCTCTTTGCAGAAACAAGTAGTCATAGCTCATGTGAAATGTACATGTTGCACTCTATAAAACAGCGAATTAATATGCTGATATACAGTGTGTTGTTTTTTTTTTTTAAGGCCTTTAAGTCTTGAGTACTGAAATCTTGAGTTAATATGCAACTACAGTACTGTGCAAAAGTCTTGAGTCACCCATCATTTCTTTATATTTTGTTCCCACATAATTTGTTCCCATTTCTTTAGTTGAATCTATGAAAAATGCCAAAGATAACACAGTTTGACAGGCATAAAATAGTATTTTTGCACCAACAAGGTGATTCTCAAAGAGCTAGTAGCTGAAAACGTGGCATATCTTGGCATGGTGTGCAGTGTGTCTTTAAAATTTTTTTTGAGGAAACTGGTCAAGTGGAGGACAAAAGAAGACGTGTCAGGCCTAAAAAAACTATGCAGCAAATGAACAGTATCTTAAAGTCACGTCCTTAAGAAATAGGAAAAAAAAATCCACAAAGACTTGACACAGGACCCGAGTGATGCATCTGGACCTTCAGTTGATCCATCTACTTTCTGCCAACACCTCATCAGAAATGGTCTCAGTGGAAGACTGGCTGTCAAGAAACCATTCTTAAGGAAGGGAAACAGGGAAACAGGAAACAGCTGAGGTATGCTGAGGTATGCCAAATTACACAAGTAGTGGACTGAAAGTCAGGGGCAACAGGTCTACAGCAGTATGCAATCATCTTGACAGAGAACAGAACAAAAGGCATTCCTGAAGACTACTTAAAGAAATTCCAAGAAAGCTTGCCTAAGAGAGTTCAGGCTGTGTCGAAGAATAAAGGTGGACATACCAAATAATGACTTTCAAGCTTGTTAGAATTGTATAAACTATATTTTTGCCTTATATACTGTATTTCCATTTATATTTGCACACATTTCAATAAATTGCTGCCCCTATTTCCCATTTTCCCAGCAAAATATTAAGAAATAAGGGGTGGCACAAGACTTTTGCACAGCACTATAATTGAAAATGAGTTTGCAAAATGTTTAGCTTGCACATCACATCCTCTCGGTGGCGCTAAAGAGATTACAAAAAATATAGGTCAAACAAAATTACAAAATATTGTGTAAAATGAGGTGGCTCCATAGTTCCATGGACTTTATAAAAAAATAGGTTGGAACCAGACTTGAAACACCTTGTGTATACGATGTGATGTGAAATAAACCTAAACCTGAGTAGAAAAATGATAGAACCACTGATTTAATATCTAAGTATCTCAAAGTAACAACGGGAGCAAATATGCTTGATGGCCACAAGGTGGTTCTATCTGAAATCTAGTCTGAATGCAAATATAACTACCCCAGTTAAATTTATATTTTAAAGCAGTATACTTTATATCAAGTGTTGCCCTGCAACCCACTGTGTTCTCTCAAGGGATCCTGCGGATTACAGACATAAGAGCTATATTTTTTTAATACACTTCAATAATCTATGTTTAATAAGTTTCACCATTTTATAATTTCTTTTTTTTGTTGTTGTTGTTTGTTTGTTTGCTTGGCAGAAATTAGACAATATAGCAAAACTACCTTCATATTAATTGACCAGATGGCAATTGTTAAGAATTATAATAACATAAACTCAGTGTTACAGAAAAATCTTCACTGGCGCACTAAACGTTTAACAGAAAATAAAGAACCAATCTAACTGATGTGAACTTATTTTTCAGCTGAAATAATGAAGCAAAACCTTGACAGAAATAATGCATGTACTACTGAATACAAACACAAAACCTGAGGTATTAAAGCCTGAAAGTGGCAACATGTCGGTCAAATTCCATATGACTAAGCTGGTGACATTTTTCGACTTTGTTTCATCAACTTTGTATACAAGCTGGAGACATGTAAGTATTTATTTCCTTCTTCGTCTGACGCAAAGCGCAGCAAAACACTATGTGTATGTACGCTGTGTTAAACTAAGTAGCTAGGCGGGTGGAGTTTAAACCCACATGCAATATGAGTAAATCAGAAAACAAAAAGAACCGGTCCCTCGCGCTACGCAGATGTTTAAAACCAGCGCACCCTTTGACATTTACGACTGTGACGTAAGCACAATATAAACTCAAAGCGATAGCCTCGACCGGTGCTGTTATTGTTAGGTTTGAAGAGTTTTGGGGGCGGATAGTGCTTTGTTTTTTTATTTTGGGGGCTGTGCGCTACCATTAGCAGCGTAATTACTAGCAGCCCGATGCCTGGCCTGAGGTATCTATTAATCATATAGCAGTAACATTCGTCTTAGTGGTGGTAAGCTAATAAATTAGGTCCCAAAGTAGCCGATGGATGCGCGGGTATCGGAGTTGTTTGGTTCAGGAAATGGACACAGCTCTGGATCTCAAGGTGGTGTGTCCAGCGGCAAGTCTGGGAATGGCTATGGGGTAGCCCCCAAAAAAGCTTCTGCAAAGAACAAGAAAGCAAAAGCTCGATTATCTCGCAGCTTCAAACCAAGCAATAACACCCCGTATCTACCTCCAGAGGTAAGGGTGAAAATACCCGCACAACACCTGTCTTAAGTTGAGCTAATGTCATTTTTGATGCATTGCAAAGTCTGGCAATAAGAGTAAACAAACAGATTTTTCATGTATAGTAACGCTGCTCGTAGGTTTGTCATCGCGTTTCCTGTTCCAGGGGTTAGCTTCCCTATTCTGACTTGTCTTTGAACCTGCAGTGACACGTAGCTAGTCGGGAAAGGAAAATGAATGAGACTGTTTAAAGCCTAGAGGTTTTACAGTTGCTGACAACTTACAGTTTGTCATTCACAGTAGTTTTGCTTTAGTAAGACAAACGTGTGTTAATTGAAAGCCGCTTGATAAAAACAGGGGATTTATTTTGCTATCTAGCAGAACAGCTGTGTTTGTAAATAGGGGGCGGGTGCATAGCCTAGCCGGCTAACCTTAAGATAATGATACTGACAGTCTCTGACATTCGCTCATCCAAGGATTGTGTTACTACACAGTAACTAAAGATTATTATTTTTTTTTTCTTAAACAGTGTTAGTTTCTTTAACCCACTCTGTGGTTGCCATTACCCTTTTTTTTTTAAGTCGTGACACTTAATGCCTAACTACTTTGGCATGATCATAAACTGTGCTGTTGTGTCTACCGATGCCTGAATGTAACTAGGTCCCTTGTAATAACTGTTTACATAAAAGATATTTGTCCTTATTTTAAGGCTATTGATTGGTTAACCTTAAATGTATTTATTTTTGACTTTTACACGTGTATGCGTTGTCTAATAACACATTAAGTAGGAGTGTATTAAGCCTAAGTAAGCAGTTAGTCTGTTTGTATAGCTGTCAGTGACTGCCTATTCATAGAAGAACACTGACTGCTCATTCAGTCAGTCTGCTTTTCTTTTTCTCTTTAAACAAATCAATAGTCTGTTGTCTGTCTCACTTCTCTACAGTCTGACAGCTGTTGTGCCTTTTCTGTCTCTCTTTGTTTTACTCCCTGTCTCTTAGGCTGAAGAGGGAAATATAGAGTACAAGGTAAGCAAATTAGCTCTGATGCAAGGGCCTTGTTTTGTTCAGACCCTGAAAGAGAGTTAACTGCCTCACATAACACTATAAAAATGATTTATTTGTAGGTCAAGCACTTCATTACAATGATGTGGATGCTAGTGGTAAACGATCAGTCTGCAATATGTCTGAATGCATAGAGGCAGGCTTGCCACTGAAATGCAACACCACTGTGGATTAGCAAGAGCATTTTTAGTATCTGGACAGCTGCTTCTTGTCAACATAGAGTTGTTTTGTTTTTTTTAATTATTGCCTCAGTCCTACAGTAATCGTTTGTAATGCTGTTTATGTCCAGTATAGGTTTAATTAAGCACTAACTTCTAAAGTCTTTCCTTCATCTAGCTGAAGTTGGTGAACCCCACACAATACCGATTTGAGCACCTGGCAACGCAAATGAAATGGCGACTGCAGGAGGGTCGAGGTGAAGCTGTCTATCAAATAGGTGTCGAGGACAATGGCATGCTGGTGGGACTATCAGAGGAGGAAATGAGGGCATCGCTAAAAACGCTCCATCGGCTCGCAGAGAAGTAAGTCCAGTATTTTTATATTTATATAGTCCAGTATTTTACGTTACTGACTCTTGGTTATTTTATTATTGCAATTTAACTCATCTGTCAGAATGTGAAGAACTGTTTTTATGTTTGGCCGTCCTATATGTTTTTTTTTCTGACAGAGTTGGAGCTGACGTCACAATTTTAAGAGAGCGGGAGGTGGACTATGACTCTGATGTGCCTCGTAAGATTGCAGAAGTTCTCATTCGCAAAGTGCCAGATGACCAGCAGGTTTGTGTGGCTACCAGCACTCATTCTTTTGTTGTTTATCTCTGCATTTTTTTATTCTCTGGCATTTTGAAATCATCTTGGTGTTTTTTTGTTGGTTTTTTTTCCCCTTAGTTCTTAGACTTGCGAGTAGCCGTACTGGGCAATGTGGACTCAGGCAAGTCCACTCTTTTGGGTGTTTTGACACAAGGTGAGCTGGACAATGGACGGGGAAGAGCAAGGCTCAACCTTTTCAGACATCTACATGAAATTCAGACTGGACGCACTTCGAGCATAAGCTTTGAGATTCTTGGCTTTAACAGTAGAGGAGAGGTGAGAAAAGACCCTTTACCAAAGAATAAATAATGTGTACACTGTTTATATACTCTTACATCATTTGTCATAATAGCAAAAAAAATAAATTAATAATCCATTATGTTATAATGGTTATGAATGTTTCTTTTTACTGATTTCTATTCTTCTATATACGAATGTACCATTTACCAAACTACTCTTATCTGCATGCGATGTTAGTAACTGATGTCTCACTTTTTTTTCTAGGTTGTGAATTACAGTGAGTCTCGGACAGCAGAAGAGATTTGTGAGAGTGCCTCTAAAATGATCACATTCATTGATCTGGCGGGTCACCACAAGTATCTAAAAACCACCATCTTTGGCCTCACCAGCTACTGTCCAGATTTTGCAATGCTGGTCGTCAGTGCAAATACTGGAATTGGTGAGCATTAAGTGTTTAATTTGATTTTCTTACAGTTCTGTTCAAGTTCGAAAATGTTGTACAGTATATCAGTTAAACTGAGAGTGGATCTGTCACAGGTTAGTAATACACTCTTGAGGTACTGGTTGACAGAGAGCCCATATTTGTGTACACAATACCCCCACACTGTAGTACACAGTTATGGCTTTGGCACTTTGCAGACATGTGATATCTGGGCTTATGTAATGAACCACCCCTCATCCTTGCTTGGCACTGCAACTCCCAAAATATCTTAGATATCATCATTTCAAGACAGAGTGGTTTGACCCACTGGAGGTAGTACTGTGCTCCTCCAAAGCTATTAGCAAAGCTAGTCAACATTGCTGACTTTGCAGCAAGGTCATAGCACTTGACAGTCACAAGAAGTTCTGCCTCAGTTATTGCAGGCATTGGCCTTTTCAGTGGGCTGGATATGTGTTTTTACAATATAATCAAAGGCAAGAAGAAAATTAAAATAGGCCAATAATGTGCTACAATCTTCCAAAGGTAAAACAAACATAGTGATTTGAATATTGTTTATGATGGAAACAATATTCTGTTTATAGATTATGTGTTATATGTGTATGTGTATAATATGCTTTTATCAACCCAGACGTTTTTATGACAGCAGCGAGACTGAGTGCAGGAAGCTTGTATCCAGGAAGGACATACTTTGAAACCTGAGCTGCTGAAACTGGTATGGCAGCATAGCCAGTTTTCTGCTTTACATTTGAAGACATGCTGTTTGATTATGTTTGCTGTTACAGTAGAAAATATTTTGATGTTGTTCATATAATTTTCTATTAAAAGTGTTTTGCTACAAAGTCGTGTGGGATTTGCACGCACAATACCAGGCGACACAGCCTTAGACCACTTGCCCATTGTGACACACAGCATCTCAGTTTGTATCAGCCCTGCCAGATGACTGTTTAAACTGCAAGTGAACACAGATAAGAACCTTCTGCTCAAGAGACTTTCTGCAAAGAATGCTCTGTGCTAACTATCAGCTGCTGTTAATGTCTGGCTGTATTTATTTTTGTGTTTGTTATTATTGTGTTTATTTTTAATTATACAATTTCACTAATTTGTTAAAAGGTTGTCCATAAAAAGAGAGTTCTGTGTTTAAGAGCTTTTTTTCTGTGGCGCTTTCAGTCTTTCTTCTTCCAAACAATGTTAAATTGACATAGTAAAATTTCCTAATCAGTTTATTATAGTGGTAAAACATAAAACATGGGATGCTGTAGAAAAATAACAAAATAGTAAGGGGTTTCTTAGGGACAGTCAAAATATAATTAAAAAACCTGAGAAACTTCTATCTGTGCTGTTTGTTTATTCTCACTGTTCTGCAGCATACAGAGTTGTAATCTGTGGTTAATGTATCATTAAGTAGATACCAAGCACCCTTTAAGTAAATATGCCAGCACCAAAAGAATAACTACACCCTGTAAAAACAGATAATTAAAATAATTTTTCAGAACCGGACAACAAATTCATCCTGATTTTATTTTTTTAACCTCTTGAGGCAAAAAAAAAGGGCAAGGATAAATCGAGTTTATAAATTTAAATTTGTTTATGCTTAAATTTCCATACTTTCTGGACTGTAGGAGTTGGTGTGTTTATGTGGGTGTCTGTTCTAAAATAGGACATGCTGGGGGGAAAATGGGGTCAAGAATGTAGACAGGAAGGGACATGCTGTCTGCAACCCAAGAGCCACAGCTTCAATTATGAAACAACGTAATGGATCAGTGTAATGCATAGGGCGTGTCTTGGGTTGTAACCGTGTCAAGCCAAGAAACCAAAGGGCGAGTAATCATCTCGTGTCATTTAGTTCTGTTTTACTTTTTTACTGTGTTGTTAAACATTCACTTCAGCCAGAATTTAAGTTATCAAAAACTCATTTTGTTTTTCTTGTGCATCTTCACCTTGAGAGGTTGCTTCATTTAGAAGAGTTACTATTCAGCACTCTGGAAAACCTATGTATTAGAGACATAGTTACTATATATGTTTGAACACTTTGCTTCACTGCTGTCCTCAAAATGTTCCTCTAATGACAAAACAGTCTTTTATTGTGGTATGTTCTATCTGTATATATAGTCTTTGATTCCCACTAAGTGTGGGTTTGTAGATAAGCAATCTTTATCCGAGGTCACAACAGTTCTTAACTGCATCGATAAAGAGGTGTTTGACACTCAGCGAGAGGGCAGCTGTTGTGTTTGTACACAGAATAAATTCCCTGTTTCAATGGACTTAGCATCTTCTTTTAGTTCCTTGTGAAGCCCTACCTGGATCACAGAGTCTATACTTTGAGGTTTATAGGTTTGATTCACCTAAGGCAGTAATATTTGTGTGTGTTTAGGTAGACTTCATCCCTTCTTGCTTTTCTGATCTATAGAACATAGCACATGAAATAAACACTGCCTTTGTCCACTTGCTTGTGAAAACTATTTTGGCAATGTGAATAAGTAAGATATAAGTAATGTGATGAAACGGACTTCCTAAATAGGCATAACCTCTTTCTTTCTTCCTCTCCTTCTCACTCTTTTCCAGCTGGTACAACACGGGAGCATCTTGGCCTTGCTATGGCACTGAAGGTGCCCATCTTCATTGTTATCAGTAAAGTGGACCTCTGTACGCGGGCCACTGTTGAGCGTACAGTGCGGCAGCTGGAGCGTGTCTTGAAGCAGCCAGGCTGCAACAAGGTGCCCATGGTTGTAAGCAGTACAGATGATGCTGTCACAGCAGCACAGCAGTTCGCCCAGTCACCAAGGTATGAAGCATATATAATGCACATAAGTACAGCTTTCCATGTAATGATATGCAGTTACATTTGTATTCCTTCTATAATCTAGAACATTTTAAAGAATAGACATTAAATCTAGAAAATAATAACATTGTGTCATGATTATCCTCTCACATAGCATCACGCCGATCTTCACCTTGTCCAGTGTGTCTGGAGAGAGTCTAGATTTGCTCAAGGTTTTCTTCAACATTATCCCTCCTCTGAGCAACAGCAAGGCGCAGGAAGAACTAATGCAACAGCTAACAGAGTTTCAGGTCAGTCTGAGATAAGATTTGTCTATCCATGCAAATGATTAGCTGGCTGTGAGCTACTTTCAGATGTACAGTGTAAATACATGGATTATTTTGATCTGAATGACAGCAATGTGCATCATTACAGGTGGATGAGATCTACACAGTGCCAGAGGTGGGGACAGTGGTTGGAGGAACTCTGTACAGGTCAGCATGTTGAAATAATTATTTCATTAAAAGCTGAGTGGGGTTTTTTTTTGTTTGTTTGTTTTTCATTTCATTTTTTGTTAAGCCAGAACTCTCCCTGACTGACTATTCTCTCTGATCTTACAGTGGTATTTGCCGTGAGGGGGATCATCTTGTAGTAGGGCCCACAGACTTGGGTCAGTTCCACAAGTTGACTGTAGGCAGCATCCAAAGGAACCGCTCGGCATGCAGGGTACTCCGAGCCGGCCAGGCTGCTACACTTGCTCTGGGCAACTTTGACCGGTCACTATTACGCAAGGTCAGACTCAGAGTTTGTGTCTGTTAGTACTTTATTAATTATTCATATTAAAAATATAATATATGCTAAAATATGATACCAAAAATAATCAGTTTGTAATACTATGTAGATTGGTGTAAATATCAATAAAACAAACTTGGAATTTGAGTCTAATCTATGTGTGCATACCATCCATATGTTTTCCACTTACAGGGCATGGTGATGGTGAGCCCAGAGATGGATCCTACCATCTGCTGGATGTTTGAGGCTGAGATTGTGCTGCTTTTCCATGCCAAGACCTTCCACAAGGGCTTTCAGGTTACTGTGCACATTGGCAATGTGAGACAGACCGCAACTGTGGAAGCAGTGTATGGCAAGGTTGGTCCATCCACTGAACTAAGGCTCTTCCTGTCTGAAAATTGACTCATATCTCAAATTTTAGTGTGTTAACTCCAGCATACAGTGTCAGACTATTCTTACATTTGGTTTCTTCCTAACTAGTTTAATTATTTGAATAACTGGTGTCACATTAACTAATTTAGAAAGAGGCTGGATAAAACAAAACAAAAGAAAAAAGGCATAATACAAATCATGATGCAATTTAAAATATAGTGTAACTGTAGCTGGTTATAAATTTGTATATGTTGTCAATTTGAGTAGCAATGTTAGCTCAACCAATTTTTCTGTATTGTCCTGATGATACCTGCAGTGTTTTAGTTGAGTAATCCTCTCAGAAAGAACCTTTGGACCCTAAAAGCCTGTTCTTTGCCAGGAACATGCTCTCTGTAACACACGCAAAGCAAAAAAATACAGTCTTTCACTGTCTGACAGTTCATTTGTACTGGAGATCCACTCCACAATAAATCCCTTATTTTTACTGGCAGTTTGGATTATTAACAGTATGTAATGGCTGGTGAGCACTATAGTGTCAAATCCTTCAGGGCAGACTGTCAAATTTGTGCTGTGGAAGATAATCCATTTTCTTTCATGGTGAGCACAGTTGCTCTCCCCTTTACAAAAGAAGTACTTCCTACTGCTAACTACAAGCAATTTATTGCCAGCTACAGCAGTACTTGAGAAATGAGAAAGGCGCTGTGCAGGTGTATTGTAGTTTTCCCACATTCGAAGGACAAGATATTGCATCTACACAGCAGTCTTTCGAACCAAGCATGCATAAAAATGCAATTTAAAAACTATTCTATTTAGCCCCTGCTCTGAAATGATAGAATATTGATTAAAAAGAGCTGCAACCAAGAACTTGGATACAATTCAGAATGACGATAAAGGCTTTCTGGGAATTTATTTGGACTGTAGTGGCACTACAGAGGTTTTTTATTTGTTTGTTGAGTGAGTGCCCTTTTTTTTTTTTTAATTTGGTGTCACTGTTCCAATGATTGATTTTAAAACTAATTTTAGAAGTGTAAAAGTACAGGTATATATACACAGTAACACTCAACATTTGTTTCTTTAAGACAACCCACAGGTTAATTTATTGCCACTAAAGCCTTTTTTTCTGCTGCTGTACTTGTCCCAGATGACTCGCCTCACTAATAATGCTGTTTTTTTCCATTCTTGTTCTTATGCTACATCACTGTGCCACAGGAGGAGCTGAGGACAGGGGAGAAAGCTGTGGTTCTCTTCAAGTTCATCAAGCACCCAGAATATCTGAAGGTGGGAGCCAAGGTGCTATTCAGAGAGGGGGTAACCAAAGGTATCGGGCATGTCACCAAGTTGCAGCCCATCACCCAGTACCTGCCATCCCAAAGACAGGATGAGGAAGCCTAATGTTTTTCAAGCAATCGTAGAAGGAAACACCGTCCCACCTCAGAACAAGGTTCTCTATAAACCATCTCCTGCTTTCTCCAAACACCACTCTGCCCAGTTCCCTTCACTTTAAAATCCTTTTGCAGGATTTTGTTGTCATTTTCCAAAGCCTTGTTACCATCTTACTTGTTTGTTCTTTCCAGCCTTTTCAGTACCTGCTGATATTTTCATCTGCTTTGTGTTGTTAAGGCTTTAAAAAGTGTTCCTTTTCTTGCTTTTCTTTCATCCATATCTACGACACATTCACGAAGCAACATCTACCAAAGTGATACTGAGTGAGAGAGAACATCTAGTTGCAACGCACTATTCGGTGGCAACTAGAAAATTGCATTCTGGCATTTACAATGAGGTGCTGCTAACAAAGTTTACACCTAAATGCACTCCTGACACACACTTCAACAATATGCTCACATACACATATTTGCACTGAGGTATAAACGCCAGTGATGATATACCTGTGGCAGATAACTGTTTACAAGCTCAACAGTTGCAGGTATGACATGACTTCACACCAGTGTAATACAGGGCGCTTGTGTCACCGCCTCACAGCAGCTTGTCTGTGCAAAGTGCCTGACTGATAGTTACAAACTTTTAAATCATATCCTGTTCTTAGTGACTGCTTTGAATTATGTGACATGAAAGCAAAAGCAAGTGAGAGGCATTTGTGTGTCTCAGACAGAGCATGTCAGTCTTATGGAAGCTAATTTGTCTTGCTTCAAAGAGCATTGACATGTAGAGTATGACAAGTTAGAACTTTACCCAGTTTGTATGTCAGTCTGCCCAGATAACTCACATTGGCAATCACCTTTTAAACTGTCACATTTGTCAGTGAGAACTGTTTTTTATTCACAAGTAATGCCTCATGATAGTGCAGTAAGATGATACTGATCTTGCTGCCTGTCTTTCAAGTGCTTTAGTTACTCAGGTCAGTGTAGATATTGTATTAGACAGCATTCCAGTTTCACAGAACTACTCCAGCGGGACGTTCTGTTGCTGATTTGGGGCGTAGGGAGACTTGATGAAAAACATACTCCAGATTCTCCCAAAGCGACGTGTTTGATTATGCATTAGTATGTGGAGCTGCCTATTGATGCAGTTTTATTTAAAAGTAATTATATTAAAGGTACTTGATGTCATCTCTTCACTTAAATTACTGATGTCTCAAATCTGAAGGGGTTTAGCACAGTGCCTAATGGAACTACTATTCAAGAAGCCTTCCATTACAGCCCAAAGTTTTATAACTTAGTAAAAAAAAAAAGTTGGTGCTATTAACGGAAACAGCTTTTGATATTTAGAGGACAATTTTGAAAATGAATGTTAATTACTGCTCTGTTCACGGCTGCTACTGGCCTCACCATCTGTCTTATTATTGCATGTTAACGTGACTTATACACACATTATTGTCCCACTCAAAGAAGCGATACAGAGGACAACTTAAGTTTGTGTTGTTTCCTTGCACCGACATCATTAATGCACAGTTTGTGTGCAGACCAAGACAGGTAAGCTATAAATGCTTTTCAACCAAAATATTTTATAGCCTTTATAAAGAGTTCAGGTGTTAACATTTGTTTTAATGCATCTCAGAAGAATTTTATAGATTTGTAGTAGTTCTGGATTTTACAGCCCATTCAAACACATCTTTCACTTCTTCTTAACACCAGAATATTTTCACTCTTTTTGAAATCATTTGAAGCCCGTTTTCCTTTTAATTGAAAGTGTAATATTTTGATTATTCTCTGGGTGAAATGCAATATTTATGTACAGATCCAATTGGTGTATTATGATGTACATGAATAAAACTTTTATTACCACTTTAGCAGGTGTCCAGTAGTTTTATTTGAATTAAAACACAAAATTGCTCATTGTTTTAAACCATATCATCATACATTCAGTGTTTATCTTCTGGCCCTTTTGTCACAAGGCCATGACTTTTTACTCTCTTTTTTTTTTTTTTTTTTTTTTTTTTTTTTTTTTTTTTTTTTTTTTTTTTTTTTCTTT